>PVLD010002329.1:0-169019 GCA_004027595.1 Dinomys branickii | reverse complement strand
CATGAAGGAAATCTGTTCAAAAACAAAGAACAGATGGGACGAGGGAAAGGAGAAAAGAAAGAGACAGAAATGTATGTATGTATATATGAATATACATATATGCAGGAGGGCTAACATGGTTCTACTATTGTATTATATCACTTAATGCTAAGGAATAATTGATGACGGGTTATTTGATCAATATTGTATGTCTGTATGTGTTATCCTGAATACACACTTCGAAGATATCAATATGCAAAGCAGCAACTATTGGTGGGGGTTTTGTTGTTGTTGTTGTTGTTGTTGTTGTTTGCCTGTTTTGTTTTCTGTCTTTGGATGTTTGGTTTTTGTGTTTTTCTGTTCTTGAGAGGATTAATGGTCTGACCAATTTTGCATGTCTGTATGTGGGTTCATATATTTACACTTCGAAGATATCAATGGATGAAGCAATAACCACTGTTGAGACCATGTCACCTTGTCTATAGATCAGTTGTGATTGTACTATTTTTTATGCTAATTGGTGTCTGTTTGTTAATATGTTTTTGTACTTTTATTTTTTTTTAAATAAAAATTAAAAAAAAAATTTTAATGAAACTAGAAACTAAAGATAGAAGTAGAACTAAAAGTGGAACACGACTCAACCATATCGCTTGCAGTGGGGGGGGAGGGTACCAGGAATCAAACTGAGGACCTCACACTTGCCAGGCAGGCGCTGAGCCACTGAGCTGTATCCCCAGCCCCTCACTTCTTGGCATATACTCAGAGGAATTTAAGCCAGCATATTAGAGAGATACCTGCGTAGTCATGTCTGTGGTCACACAATTCATAACAGCCAAGACATGAAAGCTGCCTAAATCCCCATCAACACACGAGTGGGTAACAGAAGTGTGCCAGATATACAGAATGGAGTATTATAGAGGGGTCACTACGTAGCCCAGGCTAGCCTTGAACTTGTAGCAATCCTCCTGCTTCAGCCTCCCGAGTGCTGAGATTACAGGCATGCGCCACCATGCTCAGCTTCACAATGGAGTATTATTCTCTGTGTTATGGTTTGTGTCTGGATGTGTCCCCCTAAAGCCATATGCAGTCATGACGTGGGCTTTTAGAGTTTATCATTGATCCATGATCCAATGCTGGGATTATGGGTGTGAGTGCTACACCCGTCTGGGGGCAGGTAGTTTGCATACAGTGTAGTGGAGAGAAAGAGGCTGCTCGCCGCCCCTCCTCCCTTTTGCTCTTGCTACTTTTGCTGTCTTCCACAGCCATGAACTGTTGCCCTCTGCCATGCGCCACCCTGCCTTGGAGCCAGCCAAGTATGGACTGAGACCTCCACAGACTGTGAGCTAAATAAACATTTCCTTCCTTCATTTTGGGCCTTGGGTATTTTGTCTCACCAAGGAGAGAAGAGGAACCGAGACACTCTGCCATAAAAAAAGAATGAAATTGTGTCATTTGCAGGGAGATGGATGGAACTAGAGATCATCACGTGAAGTCAGCCCGACTCCAAAAGACAAGTATCACATGGCTTCTCAGCACAAGGATAAAGAAAAGACAGCACCACAAGAGAAAGCAGACTATTCTTAGACAAGAGGAAGGATGGTTAGGAGAGGTCAGTGGGGAGAAGATTACGCTCAAAATACGGGCAAGCGTGGAAATACACACTGAAGCCCAACAGTTCGTGAAATTAACAGGCACTAATAAAAATGATCTGAAAAGCAGGAGCGTGCTTGAGGGCCGGGCGTCCCAGGCGCTCGGTGTGGAAGGGGTTGCACCCGAGATGCAGTTAGAAACGCAAAGGATCTGCTGACTTGGCCGCTGCCTAGATGAGCTCCGGGTCAGGGTCCGGCCCAGGCGGGTCTAGGAGATGACCCGCACGAACACTGTTCCCCACCCGGCCTGGAGAATGCGTGAGGTCTCGGGGAGAAAGATCCGCTGCAGAAGAGCAGGGAGCTGGGGCAGCTCGGTGCACAGCACTTCCGGGGGCTGGAGCCCTGGACTCCATCCCTGGCACCGCAGAAATGGAAAGGAGAGGAGAAAGGGGCAGCGACGTGAGCGGGCAGCGCCCAGCGGCGCTGCGAAGCCGAGCCTCTCAGCAGAGCGCGAGCCGGCGCAGACTGCGGTCTAGGCCGCCCTCCCGTGGACATGTGCAGAATCGGAGCTCCGCCTCCGTCCGGTCCCCAGGTCCGCCCGCGCTCTTCGTTATGCTTCTTCGTCACCAGCCCTCGGGCTTGTTCCCCCAGTCCGCTGACTGCCAGCCGACCTTTACCTCGGTGTGAAGGGGCGGGCGCGCACCTGCAAGCGGACACCGCACGAGCCCCCGAGGTGCCCCCGCGGGAAGCTGCGGCCGAGCGCACACGGGAGAGGCCCACCGGCACCATGGGAGGAGCCCTCCGCGCGTCTCGAACCCCAGCACGGCCCCGCTCGGAGCGCAGGGTACCGGGGCGGCCCTGTGGGCTCGGACAGCGCCGATTCTGAGACAGCATCGGAAACGCCCGGGCGCTGTCGCCCCCCACTGCAGTCAGCCCAGGGGAGGCCGAACTCCCCGGGAAAGCCCGGAGTCAGCCGCTGACCCCCTCAGGTCCCTAACCCGGGCGGCGTGAGGGCGCCTGCTGCCCTCCTCCAGGCCTGCGAGCGCTCCCAGCCTCCTGGGCGCCGCCCGGCCAGGCGCTCTCCAACGTGGGCCCGCGAGTCCGAGCGCGAGGGGCGCCGGCCGAGGCGCCCCGCAGCCCGCTCCCCGCCGCGGGCCTTGCCCGCCGGCCAAGGGCCGTCACGGGACCGAGCGGAACCCACCCCTCCGCAGCAGGCTGCGGCTGAGCGGGCCCAGGGGGGACGAGGGGCGCTCAGGTTCCCGTGTCCTTCCCCAGCGCCTCTGCCGTAGCGCACCCCCTCGGCGGGCTCCGGGCACCCGGCCGGGGCTCCCGTCCCTGCCCGCTCTACAGCGTGGCGCGGAGGCCCGCAGCGCCCTCTCCCTCTCCTGCAGCAGCACCCCCCCCCCCAAGTAGCGTCCCCACAGCAGCAGCTCCCCAGGCAGCAAGCGCCCCCTTGCGTGCCGTCACCACCGCCACCGCGAAGCCACCCGGGTCTCCGCACCCGGCCCAGATACCAGCCCTTCCCGGGACCCACGGGGAGCACACCCCTAGATCCCAGAGGTCCGTCCTGCTCGGACACAGCCCGGGCAGGCACTTAGGATGCTGAGCGCAGGGTGGAGGGGACGGAGGAGGCCCTGCAACCGGGAGAGGTGAGCGCCGCTCCGTATTTGGGGAGTGGCCTGAGAGGGCGGAACACCCGGCGGGGCCGAGCTTCTGCGGGAGGAGCGAGAGGAGCGCTCGAGCCTGCGAGGTGGGTCAGTGCCTGCCGTGGCCAAACCCGCCAGAGCCAGAGAAACGGGGAAAGCCGGCACAGCGGAGCTGTCTTCCAGGACCCGGCAGGCGGCCAAGAGCAGCCCGGAAGGGGAGCGGCGCTGCACAAACGGAGCAGCTCTGTGATTTCCAAACCCTCTCTGCAGCAGCAAGAGACGCTCGGGACACGCCTGTGTTGCTTAGGGCCAAACTCTGTGGATGCTCTGCCCTTCCGATTCTATGGCGACTAACTCAGAACAAAAGACTGAAGATAATTTATTCATAGATTGTTATCCTCGAAGGCACGCGCTTCAACTTGAATTAGGCAGTTTCAACTTAAACTATTCAGAACATTTTCTAAAATCGTGGCCTAACTGGGCGTGGTGATGCACACCTGTAATCTCAGCACTTGGGAGGCTGAGGCAGGAGGATCGTTGTGAGTTCAAGTCCAGCCTGGGCTACAAGGTGGGCTCAAGGACAGCCTGAACTGTATATCAAGACCCTGTCTCAGAAGACAAAAACAAAACAAAACAAAACAACTACTTACAGGTAGGATTATAGTTGGTTGTAGCTTTGACAACTATCATAGAAAAGCTCAATCGACTGCACAAACACATCAGGCTGGAAGAGAACGCAGAAAGCCTCAAAGCTAACAGGCCTCACTGGGTACAGTCCCCAGGGGCGTGCTCTGCTTGGTGAGTCCTGGCCGCTACCTGTGCTCTGCTGAGGCACTGCTGGTTCTAAGCAGAGGTGAAGAACTATGGGTGGCCTCGAACATAACTTACAGAACTGTGACAAAACACAAGGGAGAAAGAAACAAGATCAAAGACACCAGAGAAACAACCCCAGAAAACAGCATCCTGTAAGAGCCTGCCACACCTCTCAAAAGCGTCTGTGCCAGGAAGACCAGACCAGATTGCTCCGGACTAAAGAGATGGGAGTGCCGGGGGCCATGCACACACCTGTAACCTCAGCTACCCAGGAGGCTGAGGCAGGAGGAGCACAAGTTCTTACAGACGCCTGGGTAATCTAGCTGGAGCCTGTCTCAAAAGGGACTGGACTCAACCCCGCAGAAAGGAAGGAGAAAAGGAAAAGGATGGAGGGGAAGGGGAAAAAGGGGAGGGGACAGGAGACATCTGATGTTTTAAGTGCAACGTGTGGAATTTTACTGGATCCAACTTTTTAAGTTTTTAAGTAAAAACATTTGGTTGTATATTGTATATATTTTTATTTGCTAAATAAAGATGAGGGACGTTAAAAACTTAATCAAATGGGAAAATAAATTACAACACTATGAAAAGGTATTTAAGGCCAGGGATATAGCTAGTGGCACAAGCACCTGCCTGGCAAGTGTAAAGTCCTGAGTTCGAGTCCCAGTACAAAAAAATTTTTAAAAAGGCATTTAAGTTGGGAACATTTCAGTTAGGTGATACTGGGAATTAACGATGAGATGTGACAATTCTACTGTAATTATGCAAGTTTATGTGAAATATGTAGGGATGAATGGTTATAATGTCTGGAATTTGCTTTCCAATGGTTCAGAAAAGAAAAAGTAAGTAGACAGGGCTGGGAGAGTAGCTCAGACCCAGCACTGAAAGAAAAAAAAAGAAAGAAAAGATGCCTGTCATGCCAGCACTTGGGAGGCTGGAGTGGCCTGGGCTCCATAACGAGAGTTCAAGGCCAGCCTGAACTACATTACTGAGCCCTTGTCTCAAAAATAAAAAATTTAAAAAGGGAAAAAGCGGGGCAGACCAAACATATAAATGGCTACATAAGATAGGAAGAGCTCGATAAGGCAAACACTGTCAGGGCATTTGCTCCGCACTGGGTGGGTGTCTGTCGTCCTCTTTCCCTAGTTTTCACGCCGCAGCCTCCACGCGCTGGGATGCTGTTTCTCCTTCATTAAGCCTCGGGCAGACCACATTTCCGTGAGCACATGGAGAAACGAACATGCCCAATGTGAGCAACACAGAAAACTAAGGCGCCGTGGGCCCAACGGGGTGCTCAGCCCGTGCTCAGCCTAGGTCCTGCACACCCCCATCCAGCCGCAGGTGGAACCGGCAATGTGGCATGGGTCCCACTCACCGTGTCCTCCTGCACACAGCAAGCCCGCCCAGACCCCACACATGCCCTTTGAGACCAGGGCCAAACCACCTCCACGCTGCTTCTAAGTAAGCTTCATGCTCTGGGAGGCTGAGGCAGGAGGATCACAAGTTCCAGCCCAACTTGGGCAACTCTGCAACTGAGTGAGGCCTTGTCACAGGTGGGGGCAGCCAAGGACGCAGCTCAGTGCGCGAGTCCTAGCTTCTGTCCCCTGCACGAAACACAAAACTGAAAAGCCTGCCCTGCTGTCTCCCACATATTCCTCCACCCTAGCTCTCCAAGCTGCACCCAGCCATCTATGGCCCCAGCACACCACAAAGTCTCGGGTTAACGGCTCCCACAGGCCACCTCCCTCCTCCCCATGCAGCCCCACAGCCCCTCCTGCCCTGCCGGGCCGCTGCCAACACACACACACACACACACCTGCTCGGGTGCAGCCCCCAGCATTCAGCACGACTTGTTTTAATTTCATCTATTGTGAGATCCAGCCACGCAGCCTCGGTCAGCGGGGACCCAGACTGCGACTGCTGCAGATACGCCGTGGACACGTGGGGCGGTGGGTACAAGCAGGGTCCTTCCCACTTCCCTGGAGCACAGGACTAGTCATGACTTCCCTGCTACATTATGGCCACCGTCCACTGCTCCACTCCAAGGGGGCTGGCTAAGCTCTTCTCCCCAGAACTCAGCCTCTCTGGTACACAGTTTTCAATCCACTTCTGTTGACTATCACAGACTGTCAGAAAGGATGGACCTGGCGCATATCCGTCATCCCAGCACTCAGGCAAGCTGAAGCAGGAATGCCAAGTTTGAGCCCAGCCTCAGTAACTTTCGATACTGTCTCAAAATAAAGGGGAAGGGTGGGCTGGAGACGTAGCTCAGTGCAAAGGCTACCTGTAACCCCAGTGTGTTGAGGGGGTATAAGGAAGCTCGACCCCAGGTTACCAGGCCAGCCCTGGACCACGTGGCCACTTGTTCGAGAAGACAATCAGAAGCAGAGCTCGGAGAAAGCCAAGGTCCACGCTGTTTCTCAGGGAGCAGAGAAGCGCTGCTTCTCTCCAGCAAAGACACCGCCCTGGGCGCAGCACCACTCAGAGTGGGCCCATGTTCCCTGTGGAAAGGCAGGGCGAGCTGCCCCAGTCCCCTGCCTGCCTGAGACAAGTCTTCCCTGGGCCACTTTCCTACAGTCACAGGAAGCTGGGGACCCTGCCGGGCCTTCAGCTTACAAGCCCAACTCCACCCCCTGCCCAGCACCTCCCAACGGAGGCCCTGGGGAAACCTGAGCCAGAAGACAAGGGACGCCCAACTCCTGCAGACCCCGGCAGCAGAGGGCGAGGAAGGCGAGCTGGGACCCCTCCTCCCTGGGCGCGGCTGGGGGGTGCGGCTGCAAGGTGCGCCAGCCCCATGGGAGGCAGGCCCTTGCCCTCTGCTGCAGCTGGAGCCCTTCCAGGGGCTGAGCCTGCCCATTCGGCCCCATTCAGGCCGTCCTCGCTGGGTCCGGGGTGATGGCCTGAAAGGACGAGGGCTCCATCGCCACAGCAGCTACTGCTCCCCTGGCCGCTGGCTGAGGACTATGCTAGTCACCCAGACCGAGAGGGTCGACTCCCGGGGGAGAGCAGCCTGCCCCGTGCTCCCCGCCCTCCACCTGCACGTTCTGCTCTCCGGTCCAAGCTCACTCTGCACACCTGACCCACACGTCCTCATGTCATGGGCCGCCAACAAAGCAAGTGCCCTCCGCTTTTGCTGCCACAGCCCGAGTGTCACCTGCTCAGTGAGACAGACAGCCAGCCACCACGGCCCAGAGCCCGACTCCCAAGCAGGCCCTGTGGTATTCCAGCCGGTGCTCATGTCCAACCCAGACCCCGCACAGCCCAGGGCCCAGCCTGCGGGGACAGCGCACACCCAGCACCTGCGTCCACCTGCATGGGGACTGTGCCCGAGTGCCCACCAGCTGTTCTTGGTCACTGAGTCCCTACTCAGACACAATCAACACTTCCACGGGCGTTGTAACTAAAAATTTTTATCAATAGCAAGTCCTAGAGATGTAGTTCACGTGCTCCTAGGGCGTGCAGAGCACCACGCAGCGAGTCTGTTGAGGCCGGGCCGCAGCTCTACAGGCTCCTGCTCCGCAGTCCAGATGCCCAGCGGACCCTCAGATCGCTCAACTGGAAACACACACTCGGCCTGGAGACACCAGGCTGCGACACAGGGCACTGCTCCCTCCTGGCATAGCTGGGTCCAGCCTCGGGGCTGCTGCTCGCGCAGGGCATGCACTGCAGCCCCGTCGGCCCTGGGGTCCTAAGGTGCAGGGTGGGCGAGCAGGCGAGGGCTGGGTGCTCACAGAGCTACCCACGGAGATGGCCCCTTGGGAGAGCAGGGGCAGGACACAAGGGCGGAGAGAGGAGCCTCCCCAGTGGCCAGCCCCGCAATCACCTTTATTGGTGGCGGGCGGGGGGGGGGGAGCGGGGTGCTCAGCACTCGTCCTCGCCCAGCAGGGCATACGGGTTGTGGGCGGCCAGGCCAGGCCCCGGCGCCGATATCGGGGTGTCCTCGTCCCCTTCCCCCTCCTCGTCCGCGTCCCGGTCCTCCTCGCCCTCCTCCTCGCAGGAGCTGCTCAGCTCTTCCTCCTCTTCCTCCTCCTCGTCGCCTGCGGGCCCCACCCTACCCTGCGACAGCACCAGCTCCGTGGTCTCAGGATGCGACTCCCAGGCGCCTGGGCCGAGAAGAGAGTGAGAGGGTCTGAGCCAGGGGCCAGGGTGGTGACAGCGGTTTCCAACGCTACTGCATCTTCACTTGCTCATGCAGCCTTGGCATGTGGGGCACTGCACACCCCCTCAGCCCTCACAGCCAGCGCCTGTGCGTGCATGTGCCTGTGTGCGCACGCAGTAGCAATGCATCGCACCCCCTCTGCTGTCAGAAATCGCCTGACAAGTGAAGGGGCATGAGCCCCTCCCAGCTGTGCAGCCCCACCCTCAGGTGCTAACCTCTCTGCTCGCTGTACCCTGGGGGGTGGAAGCACAGGCTGAGGCGGCCGTCCACGGCCAGCCACAGCAGGCTGTTGGCCGCTCTGTACACATCGTTGCGGGCTGTCCTGGCGGTCTTATAGCCACGCTTCTCGGCCCAAGCTACAGACAGAAAGGGGTCAGGGGAAGATGCCTGGATCCCAGATACCCTGCCCTGCTTCTGCCCCAGCCCTCCCAGTCTCCCCCAAAACGTGCCAGGCCCCCATCGGCAGCAACCTAGAGGGCTGTGGCCAGCTGCTCTGCCCAGAGCAGAGTCTGAGGAGAGCAGCACAGGGTACAGGAGGCCTCCGTGGCATGTGGGGCGCACCTTCACAGATGTCCCAGGCACACCAGGGGTGCTCACAGGATGGGTCCTCAGCCTCTGGGTGGCGCAGGTGCAGCAGGGTCTGCACAGGGACGCGGGAAGCCAGGTAGCCCACGGAGGTGTAGGGCTCTTGTATCTGAGAGATGGGGTAGATCCCAGCCAGGACCTGCGGGAACAGCGCTCAGCACCAGCCAAGCTGCCCACCAGCCCCGTGACCCAGCACGGCCCACCCGCCACAGCCCCACCTGCAGCTGTCTGGGCAGCAGAGAGGGGAAGGTGAGGCCCGGGCAGTCACAGAGCTTCACAGTTGGGGTGAGGAAGTAGGTCTGGAAGTAGCGGGTGTGGCCCGGCGTCCTTGAAACGCTCACAACCTTCCGGCCCACCAGCCCGTTGATGAGCGAGGACTTGCCCACATTGGGAAAACCTGGGGGAGGTAATGTGTGAGCCAGACCTGGCTCCCTGCAGGTAGGGCCAGAGAACTGAGGTTCAGAAAGGAGGGAGGCCACTTAACACTACAAACTGCAAGGCAGTCTGGGCCACAATCCACACCACCCCACCCAGCCGCCACTTCTCTCCACGTCCACCTTGGCAGCTGTGACGTGATCCACAGCCTGTCCCAGCCTCAGATCTGCGGCTCCTGGCAAAACCCTGACCTTGGGAAATGCAGCTTGGCCTGCAGAGCTGCCTGTGCTCCTCACGGCACTGGAGAGCACCTGCTTCCATGAGGAGAGCGAGGAGAGGAGAGGCCCCCTCAGCAGGCCAGTCAGCCCTTTTCTGCCTCCTTTACAACAGGACTCCTTAATGCTCAGGGCTCAAGTGTAGCTCAGCACTTGCCTGGCACTGGTGCCCTGGGCCCTGGTTTGACCCCGCACAGGCACACAAAAGCACTCCGAGGTTTTGCCACAACCTCCCAGTCACAACTGTTACACACGAAAATGCACAGACTCATAAAGCACAGTTCGTGGGATCCCCACAAGCCCGAGCAGGACACCGTCTCTAGAGCCCCGCCCTCTCCCTCCATGCGTAGCCGCATCAGGCAGGTCCTATTTGCCTGCCTGGTTAATCTAGGACTTGTGCAGTTTAATTTCACAGCCCTTGAACGTTATGAAATGAAGCGGGCAGCAGGGGATGCCCAGTCCTTGCCCATGGATAGAGTTCCCCACGTGGCCACTTCTCGAAGGCCTCCCCAGCCAGCGCTGTCTCCTGGAGGACACACACGCCCCAGGGTTGGACGTGCTGGGCGAGCACGTGCTTTGCCTAAGCCATGAGCCATGACCGACCCCGACCCACTCCCCAGATGGTTCTCCGCCTCACTCCCACGCAAATGCCCAGCTCTCCTGCAGCTCACGCTCCTGGGCCTAGACCGTGTACCCAGCATAGCTGCTGACCTCCCGCTCTGCACCTGCATCTCCCAGGGCCCTGGCTCGAAACGCCGGCTCTGCCCACCCAGACTCCCGTGCCAGTCCCTCCTTCACCCATACCTCCAGGCCTCTGCTCTCCCCAAAGCTCAGATTACCACACCTGCGGCCCACTCTGGGTCTCTGCTTGTAATGCTGGAAAACAATCCCTCGCCCTCGCCTCCCGGCCCTGCGGCACACGCCTCCTCTAACCCATCACCCCAGCATCCCCAGTCCCCCCCTCCTCTCACGCCAGATGGAAGGCACCACCAACCCCATCTTCTCCACCTGAGAAGCTCATCCGACCCTGACCCCGTGCCGCTCCCCTCCCGCTCCAAGGAGCCTCTGACTGGCTCTGTTCCGGGCTACCTCCCACCTCACACCCCCCACCTAGGAGGCAGAACACCCTACTAAAAAGAAAAATCGAAACGCAAAACTCACCACAGATTTGCATGAGACTGAGAGCAAAGCCCACGGTGCCTGTCCTGGCCGCAGGAACCAGTGCTGCGGTCCGGGCCTCCCCACACCCCTCCCATGTCTCCCAGTTCTGCACTCGAAGCCCCTGGCCACCCTGCTGACCCAGAATGGCCAGGCCCGCAGTCCCAAGCTGCCCCTGCTCCCCGCCCGGGGCTCTCCTTGAGCACACTGCACCCGCACAGCTCCCTTTCCTTTCCCACCTCTGCATCCACTCCCTTCCCGCTTCAGGTCACAGATCTGCACCCTCACCAGGAAACGGGGTCTCCACGCTCCACGCAGAGAGGCGCTTTCTGCCGGCTTCCCAGCAGCACCTGCCACCCTGCAAGAGGCTGGCACCTGCTGCGTGCAGACTATACTGAGCGGAGGGCAATCCTCTCTGGCCATACCAGAGAGGTCGGGACAGAGGCCTCTCTGAGGAACAGCCAGGTCTGTCACTAACTGGGAAAAACCCAAGGTGAAATGGACGCAGGGAGCCCTCACCAGCCAGCCAGTCACAGAACACAAGGGGCACTAGGAGACCCCTAGGGCCCCTCTCAGGAGCCCAGCCCGCGCCCAGATACCTGCTGGGCAGGGCCCTTTGAAGTTCCAACAGCATCTCTGGCACCCTCACTGCCGAGGACTCTTCCCACCACACACGTCCAAACGGACACAGCCCAGAAACTTAAATGTGCCCCCTGCTCCCTGCCCCCCTGCCCCCGGGGAGCTGCAGTTCAGACTCGGTCTGGCACAGTGCTGCCAGTCTGAGCCCAGCACCAGGAGGCTGAGGCAGAAGGACTGCCAGAACCTCTAGGCCAACCTGGGCTACATAATGAGCTTAACACCAGCCTGAAATACAGAGCAAAAGCCTATCTCAGCACAAAACAAAGCAAAGCAAAACAAAACACACCAACTCAAAAAGGAGTTAACACCTGCAGCAGCTCTGCCGAAGCTAACAGGAAGCTAACAATTCCTGTCGCTGGGACAAATAACCTCAAGTGAAACACCAAGGGCGCCCCAGCCGTCAGAACGGCACCTGCACTCAGTAAGAACCACAGGGGGCCAAAGCTGTCCCCTCACCCCCATCACTACTGTCACACCTGCTAGCACATGGGTACCTGAGGCTCCCGACTGTCTCACCGATCGCGCACCCGCTCTAAACCCAGGGCCTCAGGAGGCTGGGGCTAGGGCTTGCTCAAGGTCACACGGGGGACAGGGACAGGAACTCCTCACATGCTCGCGTCCCCACCTTGCCCCGTGCCCTTACCCACACAGCCGATGGTCACCACCCCATCCTTGTAGCGCTCCCGGGTCGGGCCAGCTGGCTCCATGGCCGAGTCCGTCTGCTGCTCCACCAGGACAGCTGGCCCATCGTCATCCTCCTCCTCCTCCCCAGAGCCGCCGCCCCAGGTGGCCCCGGCTACGTCCCGGGTGATCTTCTCTCGCCAGCTGCTCAGGTCCACTGCTCAGAGAAGGAAGCAGGTTCCCCACTAGCGCAAAGCCCAGGCCCGATGCTGCCGGCCCACCCTGAGCCGAGTCTGCAAAGCACCAGGAAGATGGGACAGCAGGAAGCCCCTGAGGTGCGGCCACTCCGGCCCACCGGGTCAGTCTGGGCCTGACCTGCCCCTCACGCACATCCACAGCAGGGAAATCCTAGCCAGGTGACTCCAGACATCAGTGCCCCCACCCCTCCTACAGCCCTCCCCAAGAGCCACACACCTTTCCCCGCAGTGATGGCCTCGCAGGCTCTCATCAGCTGCTCTGGCCCCAAGGCCCGAGTCCATCCTCTGCCCCGCCTGCGAGTCCTTTTCAAAACTAGAACCAGAGAGCGCAGAGGGTCAGCAGCCAGACTGCGTCCAGCACCGGCCCACACGGGGTCTCTGCTCCCCACCACCTGACCCTCCTCGCTGCCCACTCACCACTACTGGGGTCGTGGGAGGCACAGGGGTCCCGAGGAAAGGAGGTGAACAGCACGATGTGCAGCTGGGGGAAATGCTGGTGGAAATAGTGCTTCCAGGCGACCACGAGCGCCGGCGGGGCCAGGTCCACCTTGTTGAGGACCAGCACCAAGGCCAGTCCCAGCTCCCCGGTCACGTACTCGTACAGCGCTGGAGGGAAGTTCACAACCTGGCAGGGGTTGGGGTGGCACAGTGCAGGAGAGCTCAGCCCCGACCCCCAACCCAGCCCCAGCCCCGCGGGTACAGCTCAGACAGCAGCAGATCCAGGGCCGAGCGCAGGAACCAGCCCACCACGCATGGGCAGCAAAGCAGGCTCAGCAGACTTTCACGGTCCCAGAGGGCTTCCTACAGGGAGAACTAGGATGAACCAGCCACGAGACCCAGCAACCCCGCTACGCCCAAGAACCGGGTTCAGTGGGAGTCGGAGAAAAAACCACTACTTGTTTCCAAGTAAGCACACGGGCAAAAGCGTAAGCACATGACGGTGAGACAAGCGCGCGAGCACCCCGTATATGAGTGCACGCCTGGACACGTGTCTCCAGGTAAGCTCGTGTACAGCCGTCAAGACTTCCCAGGGCAACGGTCAAGAGGCAGAGCCAGGCTCCCAACCTGTCAGTAACAGCCTGGCCTTCACGCTACCCTGCGCTCCAGTGGAGTCTGCAGTGGCGAGGGCCGTGCTGGAGAGACCAGGTGAGTAAGAAAGGGCATCTTTGGGCTGGGCAGGGGCAAGCCCTCAGCTGCACTCAAAGAAGCCGAGGCGCACCACGGGCCTGGGATGGTCTGTGGGCGCAGTTCTGAGAGACAGAGACGGGACTTGCAGTTTTTATCAAGGACCACAAGGAGAGTCAGCTGGCCAGAGGAGAGGTCCCTGGCAGTGACAAGAGAGGAGTAAAAGGCAGCTGCCGACTGCAGACAGCAACACAGGGCGAAGGAAGCTGGACACAAAGTAAGGAGAGTAGCTCTCTGCCCTCCATCTCCTGCCTCTGACCCTAACCCCAAAGAACCACCCTGCCTCGTCATCTCCGCCCTCCGCCCTCGACACTCACTGGATGTCGGATGTCGGTGACCAGCAGAACAATGTCAGACATCTCTAACACACGCCACAGCTGCCTCCACGTCTGGAAGGTAAGATGGGGGGGGGCGCCTGAGCCCGGAGCCACGCTTCTGCCCGACTCAGGCCCACCTCCTCACCGACCACGGGGGCCCACCCGGCTCCCACTCTGTCACCTCTAGGTTGTGCTCGAAGTGACTCAGCTTCTCCGAAGTATACGCCCCATGTATCTTCCCAAGATAGTCCTGGAAGCTCCGCTCCTCCTGGCTCATCAGCTGCTCTTTGGACATCTGGTAGTTCCAAGGTGGACGTCGGGGAAAATCCAGGACTGAGAGACCAGAAAACCCGAGCTTCAGGGCTCAAGGGTGCGCCCCCGAGCCCTCCTCCTGGGTCAGCTCTCACCGGCTCCGCTCCCACGCGCACCTGAGCCAGGCTGATAGACCTCGCGGATGTCCAACTCCAGCAGTTCAGCGCTGACGGGCTGCAGCACTTGCTCCCGGGCTGCCTTCCTCCGCCTCTCCACCTCCTCCCTACTGTCGCGCTCGAAGTGCAGCCGGTACCTGAGAAAACAGGAGCCGTGCATCCAGCAGAAGAGTGCGCCGTCAACTCCCGTCCTGT
Organism: Dinomys branickii; assembly: GCA_004027595.1. NCBI lineage: Eukaryota > Metazoa > Chordata > Mammalia > Rodentia > Dinomyidae > Dinomys > Dinomys branickii. Next base: position 154,798 of record PVLD010002329.1, on the reverse strand, counting down.
CCCCTAGGCAAACAACTTTGCAAAGCTTTCTCCCCCATTCCTTCCAAGCTGCCTTCGAGGGCCCTAAGGCCAAAGGCCCTGCAGCTCAGAAGGGAAGCGCACGGCCCGGAGCCGCGGCATCTCGGCCGCCCGGCCGGCTTTCAAGCCTCCCCGGGTCAGCCTGCTTTGCCTACCACTGCGCTGGGCCAGAAAACTCGGGCCCAGCCCCTGCTCCCCTCACCGGTTCGGATCGTAGCCTCGCGGCCCCAGCCCCTGTAAAGGCTGCTGGTTGAGCCTGCGGATGTGGTGGGTCACAGACTCCCCGTCCGAGGTGTCGGTCTGTTCCTCCCGCCGCTCCCGGCTCCCGCTGCGGCTGTTGGAACTGGAGCGCAGCCCATCTTGAAGCCCTGCGGGGAGGGGCCCGGTGACGCCAGTGCGGCCGCCGTCCTGGCCGGCGACCCCTGCGGAGCCCGACCCACCCAAGTTCTTCCCAGACTCCGCCTCCCGGCCGCCCCACGGACCCTCCGGATGTGCGTGGAGGAGCGACTCCGGGGTACCGGGATGACGCCGCGGGGCTGCAGGGCCTCCCATCCCCCACTCGCCATCCTCCACCGCGCACAGGCGGCGGGGCCGGGCGGGGATCCCCCGCGGCCGCCCACGCGCGCCCCGCCCCCTCCCGCCCGCACGGACCCCGCTTCCGCTCCCGCTTGTCCTGCAACTGCTTCTTCTTCTGCTTCACGCTGAAGGGCTTCTTCCTCGGCATGGCCCGGACCAGGGGCCCGGCCCGATCCGCCGCACTCTCGCCGCCTAACTGACTCCCGCGGGCGGCTCCCCGCCACCGGGACCCTTGGGAGGTGGGGCCGCGTGACGTCACGGGGCGCAGTCACCGCCCCCGGGCGCGCGGCCAGCGGCGGTGCGGACGGCTGCGGACGCGCAGGGCCGGGGCGTGGAGGGGGCGCCGCGGCAGCCCGGCAGGCGCGCGTGGGCGGCGCGGGCTCGCTCCGTCACGGGCGCAACCAAGTGGCGCCCGCCGGCGGGGGGACGCGCGGCCTCAACGCCGTGTGCACACGTAGCGGCCACCGCGCACCTGCGGGGCGGCGCGGGCGGGGCCGTGCACCCCTCCAGGGGCGTGGACTCGCGGGAGCCCCGCTCCCGCCCCGGCTCGACCTCCGGAGCTCCGAGCGCGGGCGCGGCCGGAGGCCTCACAGGCTGACAGCGGGAGAGTCCGGGCGCCGCTGGGACCGAGATTCCCGGCGGGGACGATGAGGAGAAGCGGGCGGAAGGCGGGCAGTGCGAGCGCAGGCGACAGGAGATGCGCGTGGGATAAGGACTCCTGGAGGGAGGTCAGAGGGCGCGAAGTTGTGCCCGCAGCGGTTACCACGGTAACCGGGGACCGGATGTGGCGATCTTAGAATGCGACGGCCTTCTCGTCACAGGCCTTCCGGCCTGAAAGCCCGCCGTCTGTGCCACACTGCGGGGCGCGGGTTGTGGTGTTTTCTTGCGGGGGCTTCCTTTAGTGACACAGCCGAGGGAAGCGAAGCGCAAGGTCGCCGCCATGCGGGCCACAGACGGAGGGAGGCCGCTCGCACCCGACGCGGCCTTTGCTGCTACTCCCCGCAGCCTCCCGGAAGTGGGGCGGCGGGAGCCTTGGCCTCGCGGCCCACCGTCCCCGGAAGCGGAATCCCCGCGTGCCCACTCCTCACTGCCCTCCGCATCCCGCTGCAGCCGTTGCCACAGCCACGATGCCGAAACGAAAGAAGCAAGGCCCGCAGCCGCCGCCGCCCCAGCAACCCCCACTGCCCAAGCGGGAAGAGACTGGCGATGAGGAGGAGGAGAGCCCCATCGGTGAGGGCCCGGGGAGCGCGTGCACGTGCCTGGCAGCCGGCCGGGGGCTGGGGGCTGAGGTGCGGGGGAGGGGCTAGGAGGGAGGAGGGGGCTAGGGCGGGGGCGCGGGGCCACCTGCTGGGGGTGGGAGCTTGAATGAGTTCTCTGACTTGAACCCTCAACCCCGGTCCGGCCCCAAACCTGCCTAGAGGAGGAGAAGCTAAAGAGCTCGTATGCGCAGCCGCAAAATGGCAGGGGAGGGGGCAGTAGCGCTATTACCGATTGCGTTGGTCGAGATGACAATTTGTGACCACTCTGTCACTGGGAAGGTGGAAGTGCAGACTTCTCTAAACTACTCCCCCAAGGAAAGGAGAGGAGGAAAGAACTGATTGGCCAGCAGTTAAGGTGAGAGATCGGGTTGTTTCTGGCATCACCCGGGGTGTTATGGGTAGCGGCGCTGTGCGGGAGAGTTGTCGGTAGCCTTCCTGCTGTCAGGTGTCTTTCCTGCATTATCAGGTCTCTACTTTTTGCCAAGCCACAAACAGCTTTGCGGAGGAAAGGGCAGGTAGACGGGGTGAGGACTTGTAATACTGCTGAGACTGTAACTGGCTTTGTTTACTGGTTCAATTATGTGTAAGTAGCATCATAAAGGCAACTAAGGACGGGATCATCAGTACCTTAATCCATTCTTACCACCATGTTTCCCTGTCTGTTCTTAGGACCACCCAGCCTTCTGGGCCCTCCCCCCATGGCCAATGGAAAGCCCGGTGACCCCAAGGCAGGTGAGAAGGAAAGAGGCCCAGGTCCTTGTCTGAGGCCCTGGAAGGAAGGAAGGGAGCAAGTAAAATCCGTCAGTGATTTAAAAGATTGAGAGTGCGCTACCTAAGTGGGTAGAGAGGAGTTGTACATTCATGGGTTTGGAAACTCAATATTGTAAAAATATTCCCAAATCGGTGAGCAGACAGTCAGAATCCCCGTGGTGTTTTTGTGGAAATAAACACGCTACATTGTTGTATGAAAAGGCTCTAGCTGAGAGACTGCTGGACAGTCTTAAAGTAGGAAAGATAAGACTTGTAGTAAAGCTATGCCAATCGTGGCAGTTTATTGTTTTCACAGAACAATGATAAGCATGGATGTAAGTCAGTGCAGTAGCCCAGTAAGAAACCCACAGATGTGCTGACACTTAGTTTACGTGAAAATAAAACTGGAGAAGCAGTCTTTCCATTAAATGTTACTGGATTAAGTGGACGTTCTTGTGAAAATGAAATTTGACCTCTTAACACATCAGATACAAACATCAACTGACTAGAGACCTAAGTGTAAAATTATGGCCTTAGTATTCTGAAGGTTTTTGAAGAAAAAGTTAATGTACAGTATCAGATGATACAAATTTCTGTCAAGCAGATGGCAATTAACAGAGCCAGGTGTGATAGTATACTCCTGTAATCGGGAGCCTGAGGCAGGAGGATTGATGTGAGTTTGAGGCCAGCCTGGGCTGCATAGCAAAACAGTGTCTCCAAACAAACAAAAAATTGGCAAAAGCCCAGAGCAGCCAGGCACGGTGGCACACACCTGTAATCCTAGTACTCAGGAGGCCAAGGCAGGACAAGGCCAACCTGAACTGCATAATGAGAACCTGTGTCAAAATGGAAAAAAAAAAAAAAAAAAAAAACTTATTTGAGAAGTACCTAAGTGGACTGAAAACATGAAATGTACTCATTATATTAATCATAAACTAATGAAAGAGCTAGGCATGGTGGCACACCCCTGTAATCCCAACAGTTGGGAGGCTGAGGCAGGAGGATTGGCATGAGTTCAAGTCTAGCCTGCACAACAAGAAATATCCTGTCTTTAAAAAACAAAAGTAAAAATTAAAACTAGACTACCATTTGATCCAGTCATCTCACATCTGTGTACATATTCAAAAGAATTACAAGCATGATCTTGAAGAGATGTTTTGGTAAAGTGCTGGGGCTAGAACCCAGGGCCTTCACACTGAGCTACATCCCCAGGCCTTTTTTTTTTTTTCCTCATTTTGAGATAAGGTCTTATCAGCAAGGCTCAATCTCTTCACCTGCGCAGTGGGAACGTAGTTGTGTTTATTTTGTGATAACTGAGCTATTCACTTAAAGTGGGTGCTGTACATTCTCGTGTGCTGCACTGCCATTGGAAAGGGGAAGCTGGGTGTGGCGCATGCAGTGACCCCGCAGGTGTAAGAGATTGAGACAGTGGGAACCCAGGTTCAAGCCTGGCCCAAGCAGCTTAGCCAGACCCCCCTCTCAGAAAATAAAAAGAGCTGGTGATTGAGGGCTGTGCCAGAATGAAGCTGCCGGTCATCACCCTATGTCTGTCTCCAGTTCTTCACAGAGGTCCTCCAGGATCCAGGGGGTTGAGGATCCCACCACTGCTGAGCCTACCTCCTCCTCCCAGGGGAAGAGGCCCATTTCGGGGAGGCCTTGGCCCCAGGACTAGTCCATATGGTCGTGGTTGGTGGGGGGTGAATGCCGAACCCCCCTTTCCGGGGCCAGGCCACGGGGTTCCCTCCAGGGAAAGCTTTCACAAAGAGCAGAGAAACCCGAGAAGACTCAAAAGCTGGTCTCTGGTGAGGAGCACCTGCCCACCTCCAGAGGGCCCCCAGGCTGTGGAAGGTGAGGTGCATGTCCTCCTCCATCCCGTGCCCATCCCCGTGCCCCACTCCCGTCACACCCACTCCTCCTCGGGTGGCCTAACTCACAGGGGGCGGGGCTCTTGCCTTTTGCACTGGCCTGCCTCCACCCCATGGTGGGCTTGCCGTGTGCTTACGCTACACCCCACAGCCCCCGGCTGGCTTTTAGGGCCCCGGACTCCATCCGCAACAGCGCCCCCTTCCCCTAAAAACCCAGGCACGGTGGGAGGGTGGACCTGCTGTCTGCGTTTCATCGCCGCGTCCCACGCGGGTTTTACACTGCGCCGCTCTCACCCATCCGCAGACAAATCCAAGCGCCCTGTCTGTCGGCACTTTTCCAAAAAGGGCCACTGTCGGTACGAGGATCTCTGTGCCTTCTACCACCCAGGCGACAATGGGCCTCCTCTGTGAGACTGTGCCTTCCTCCCTGTGGCCCTGTGCTGGCAACCGTGAGGTTCCTCACCCCCACCCGCTGCCCGCCGTCGGGGGCCCAGAGCTGAGCTTGGTCCCTGGTGTGCAGTGTGTGCCTCTTCTGACCCAGCCTCCCGGGACTCGCCTTGGGGACCCCTGTGCGCCCCCTTCAGCTGCCCCCAGATCCTCGCCTCCGCCACGTGACTGCGGACAGGAAGCCCCTGGTGCTGTTCCTTGCACATCTGGCCACGATTGCCCTCCATTCCCAAGAGCCTGGAGCAGTTTCCTGTGTCCAGCCACTTGTCTAGAGACCTGAGACAGCAGGGTTTCCAGCCACTTGGAGGAGCTCTTGGTCACTTTGCCGCAGGGTCTGTGTGGTGGCTGGTACAGGGCCACCCCCGCTTCTGAAGTAGTTTCTTCATTGGTAGCATGATCCCCACCGCTACAGTCTGTGATCACTGTGCTTTGTGAAACTGTGCATCCCCTCGTACCCTCTCGATGTTTGTGACCTCCCAACACTAGAGTAAGTTTTCTGCCAAAACGAAGGAGGCTCCCCGTGCCTCCAGACCAGCCACCTCCGGCCACCTCCCGTCTCCCTGTCCTCCCAGCGTCGCTTTTCCCAGGTGTGGCACAGGCCTGTGATGTCTTGGAGGCCCTGGCCAGGCCTCCCTGCCCGCACCTCTCCGGCTGCTGTAGTCTGTCATCGTGAAGCCACCAGCTGTTGATTTGAATCTGTGAACCCCCACCGGGCCCGTCTCCCAGTGGACACTGGACAGTGTTGTTGCGCTCTCCGGACCCTCTTTCCTCACCCCTGGGCTGGTTGTTTTCTGTGAAAACGGCAGTGAACAGGTTCAGTTCCAAGCTGGCCCTGAGGAAGTGGGTCAGGAGTCGTGTGAGCCAGAGGGGGGAAGAGAGCCATCGGAGAACTGAGAATGAGTTTTTTTTCTTTTTCACATTTTTTTATATTAGTAATAAACGCAGTGGAAACCAGTGTTTTGGAGTTTTTTAAATTTGTTTTTGCGGTACCGGGGATTGAACTCGGGGCCTTGTGCTTGCCAGGCGGGCACTTACGCCACCAAGCTGTATCCCCAGCCCCCAGCGTTTTCTTTAATCTGCGGTGTAGCTCATCTGGCAGGCTCAGCTTGTCTGCGCCTGATTCAGCCGGGGCTTGTGGGAAGCCCAGGTAGTCTTGCAAAGCGTCTTACTCACCTGTGCTGTTCTGATGAAGCAGCCTATCCGCAAAAATATGTAAAGTTCCAGGCTCAGTGGCACAGTGCCTGCCTGGCAAGTGTGAGGTGGTGAGTTCAACTCCTGGTTACCTCTTCCCCCCTCGCAAAATGTGTAAAGTTCCAACAGGCCAGGCTGCCACAGACACCCAGGATGGCCGCTAAAATCGGTGCATGTGCACCTGCTGGGGAAGACAGCTTCCCAGACAGGCTCAAACAGCTGTAACGCCACACCTTTCAGAAGTGCTATAGTAGGGCCTGGTGGCACACATCTGTGACCCCAGCCCTCAGGACTGGGAGGGTTGCTGTGAATTTCAAGGTCAGCCAGGACTATGTAATGAGACTGTCTCAAGTACAAGAAGCAACGTCAGCATAGTGGAAGGCAAGAACAAGATGGGAGTTAAGGTGGGTGTGGTGGCACAGGACATGATCCCAGTGCCCTGGGAGGCTGAGGCAGGAGGATCACAAGTTCAAGCCCAGCCGTAACAGCCTAGTGACTTCCCAAGACCCTGTCTCCCAGGTAATTTTTTTAAAAGGGCTCTAGATAAACTAGAAAGAGACAAGCAGCTAGCATACAGGGCCTGCAGAACGGAAGGATTTGGGTCTTGACGCAAGGCTGGGTTGAGACGGTTGATTGCGTTTTCAAAGCCAGAAGAAGCTGCCAGCTTGCTTTGGGGTTTGGGGGTGGCTGGCTCTGGGCACTTTTTAAGGCACTCAGGCAGAGGTGAGGTGTGAAAAATACAATGGCTGTTCAGTGTTAACGCGCTGCATTGAGCAGGGTGCCGCTCGTTCTCACACGGCCCCCTCGCTTCAGCACCCCCCCACCCCACCCCACCCCACACCCCACCCCCCGCGGCAGCTCACACCTAGGGCAGTTACTGTCAAAAGCAGAGGTGGGGGCTGGGGATATAGCTCAGTGGAATAAGCGCTTGCCTAGCAAGTGCAGGGTCCTGAGTTCGATCCCCAGTACCGCAAAAAAAAAAAAAAAAAGCAAGAGGTGCATCCTCGGCCGCCCTTGTTGAACAGACCTGGCGCGGCAGGATTTCTGGCTCTACCCTGAAGTCAGACGACGCCCAGAGGTGTTAGCACAATGGAAGATACCCATAGGTAGGACTTCAGACTACTTCAGAGAGTGGCGGGAACATGGGCTGCGCGTTCCAGGCAAGGCCGAAGGCTCTGAAAGACATTAGTGGCAATGTGCTTTTTATTATAATTTTTAAAAACATTAACCATATATTTTGCTCACATCTTTACAAAAAGTAGGTAGTGTTTGTGTGTGGTTTTTTTTTGTTTTTGAGACACGGTATGGCTATGCAGTTCAGGCTGTCCTTGAACTCACTCTAGGCTGGCCATCCTCCTGCCTCAGCCTCCCAAATGCTGGGATTATAAACCTGTGCCACCAGGCCTGGTTTAGATATGCAGGTTTTGATACTCAGATTAAAAGTAGGAACCAGTTTGCACTCATGTTTCTAAAAACATCAGTGGAAAGATTGGATTGATTGTGTATCTATGGTAAAGATAGATTTCCACATCAAATCCTTTGCTGGGCGTGGTGGCTCATGCCTATAATCCCAGCACTCGGGAGGCTGAGGCAGGAGAATCCTTGGGAGTTCAGACCAGCCTGGGCTACAGAGTGAGCTCAAGGCCAGCCTAATTTACATAGGGAGACCCTGTCTCAAAAAGACAAAAAACAAAACACATCAAATCCCTTAAGCGATCCCTTCTCCAGTGATACGGCTTCCTTGCTGTTGCTGAGTACTAGTGTCTCATTTTGGGCTTTTTGTTTGTCTTTTTGAGACAGGGTTTCCCTATGTAGTTCAGGCTGGCCTTGAGCTCACTTTGTACCCCAGGCTGTCCTCTAACGTGCAAGGATCCCCCTGCCTCAGCCTCCCGAGTGCTGGGATTTCAGGCTTGCACCACCATGCCCAGCTTAGTGTCTCATTTTGAAGTGAGCTTACTCCAGTGTTTGAATGTTTATTGTACGGTAATTTGTATCCTCAGACACTGAAGGCATTTAAAATGTACTAAGAGATTGATTCTTTTATTCAATGGTAAAAAATATGTACAATCAGAATTTAAAGTGTACAATTCCAAAAATTCAAAAAAATGAAGTGTACAATTCCTTTTCTTCTGAAAGCTGTATTACGACAAATAAAGAATGGCAGGACCATTGCATTCAAAAAAATAAAAATAAAACTAGGAGCCAGACATGGTGGTGCACACCTGTAATCTCAGCACTCCAGAGGCTGAGGCAGGAGGGTCGTTGAGAGTCTGAGGCCAGCCTGAGCTAAAGCAAGACCCTGTCTCAAAAAAAAAAAAAAAAAAAAAAAGCTAGGAACAAGTCTGAGTCATCTAGACGTAGTGGTTGAAGGCACGCGTGTGGATATATTTCTTACAAGTATTACTCTGTTAGTACCTACCACGTCTCTGTTTACTGGGGTTGAGTACAGTTCTAACAGAAACCCAGGCTTATTTCTCTCACAGATGGAGACAGCCCGGGCCCGGGGGTGTCTGCTTGTCATCCTGGTCCCCCAGGAGGTGCACAGGAGCATCTTAGATGGAGCCCAGCCTGGGTAACTCAGTGACTTAGAACCTGTGTCAAAGAATTTTTTTAAAGGTGTGGGGTGTGGCTCAGTGTGAAGGCCCTGAGTTCAATCTTCAACACTACGAAAAGGACAGTCCAGGACTCATGGGAGTTCTGCCGTCCCAGGGTCCCCATCTACTCAGAATCTAGAGCCCCAGCTTTGGCCCCATAGTCTACAGCCACATGCCCTACTCTCGTCCGAAGTAACACTCCAGCTTTCTCACCTGTCTTCAGACTCAGGACAAGGGCCAGAAGGCTAGCTGTCTTCGAAGAATTTCACTCAAAGTTAGCATGCAATTCTTCAGTTCATCTGCCGGCCCTAACTGCCCTGTAGCCAGTACTTAGTTCCTGCGAGAGTAACTCCCATGACACACCGTTGTCAGGGAAGAGGGCTGGGTACCTGGCACAGCCTCTGCCCGCCATTCACTGCTCACACCGGGGCGCAATAGGCGGGGTCAGCACCCTGAAAAGCCCAGCGTGTGCAGCAAGGCCGAGTAGCTTTCCTTAGCTCCACACCGGTTACTTCATTAGGAAAGTCAGGAACCACGGACAAGGTTTATGCTAGGGTAGTTCAAAGATGAGGGCACTGTTCTGCCTTGGGTGTTATCAGAAGGTAGGGGCAGCAAACGTGGTGGCACGTGTCTGTAATCTCAACACCCTGAGAGGCTGAGGCAGGAGGATTGCAAGTTCAAGGCCAACATGGGCTACAAAGTGAGTTCAGGGCCAGGAATATAACTCATCGATGCAAGTACAAGATCCTGAGTTCAATTTCTGGTACCAAAAAAAAAAGCAAGACTTCAGAAGATCTTATGTGTGGATACTTATCTTAAACTACAATAAACATTTTAACATATTTTAATATTTTCTTAACTGATTTAAAAGAAATTACAAAAAAATTTAAAAAATAAAAGAAATTACATAAAATTATAGCACTGGGTTTGTAACATCAAAAGTTACTGTGCATGGGGCTGGGGATATAGCTCAGTGGAATAAGCGTCTGCCTAGTAAGCGCAGGGTCCTGAGTTCAATCCCCAGTACCGCCAAAAAAAAAAAATTAAAAATTAAAAAAAAAGTTACTGTGCATATATATATATATATATATATATATATATATATATACACATACAAACAATCACACACAAGAATAATAGTGTAAAACCAGGTATGGTGGCACATGCCTATAATCCCAGCACTCCTGAGGCTGAGACAGGATCGCTGTGAGTTGAAGGCCAGCCTGTAATGGATAGTGAAACCCTGTCTCAAAAAAAAGGCCAGGAAAAAAAAAAAAAGGCCAGGGATATAGCTGAGTGGCGGAACACCTGCCTGGCAAGCACAAGGTCATGAGTTTGATTACCAGTACCAAAAAGAAAAAAAGATATCAACTAGTAATTCCAATCCAAGAGGAAATGAATGAGTACCAGAAAAAGTTTTTTTAATACTGTTTAATATAAAACTTCATTAAATATACCTTACTCATTTCCTCTAACTCCTTTAAAAATATAAAATTGCATAATGCAATAATTATCACTATTATTGGGAGTACAACATATACATGTGAATTTTAAGCACTCCTGTTCTACATAGTCCTCAAAACATTAGCCATAGAGCTGGGCATGGTGGTGCACACCTGTAATCCTAGCACTGGGGAGGCTGAGGCAGGAGGATCATTGCAAGTTCGAGGCCAGCCTGGGCTACAGTGAGTTGAAGGCCAGCCTGGACTGCATAGTGAGAAAAGTCTCACTGTGCTGTCTCAAAAAGAGAAAAAATTAGCCAGAGCAATCAGGCAAAAGAAAACCACAAAAGGGATATGTGCAGGAAGAAGGCAGTGAAATATCATTATTTGCCAATGACACGATCCTCTACATAGAAGACCCAAAACACTCCGCTAAGAAACTCTTGGAATTAATAACCAAGTTCAGCAATGTACCAGGACACAATCCCAGCATTCTGGAAGACTGAGACAAGCAGATTGAAAGTTCAAGCCCAGACTGGGAAATTTAGCAAGATCCTGTCTCAAATTTTGAAAAGCAAAGCAGAGGAGGGCTGGGCCAGGGCTACAGCTCAGGGTGAAGACCTGGGGCTCAGTCCCCGGTTACCACAGAAGGGAAAACAAGGGGAAAAAAGGGGGTGGGGGACACCATGAACAACTAAGAACAAGAAAACGTTAACAACTGAACAACTGAAGAAAACTGAACAAAATCGGACCCGAAATAGAGGGCTTACACTTGACCTCATCGCAATGAAAAGAGGTCTAAGAGAATGCTACAGACAGCTGCGCCAGCAAAGCAGGTAACTTATTTGAGGTGAACAGATTCGGTAGAGGGGCCCTGGAGGCAGGGGTCCCGAGCCGCCTGTGGTGGGGTGTGTCCCCAAAGCGCCTGCACTTTGCACGCGGTGCTTTGCGGGGAAGGGATGGGGGCTGCACCAGGAGCGTCGCCTACAAAGAGACCAGGCGGTTTGCAGGAGCCCCGACTCAGCTCTGCGAGCCGGAAGCCAGCCCCTTGCGGGTCCCGCGAGGGCCGCCCGACACCCCCCCCCACCCCCGTCCGCTAACAGGAGGGCGGCTCCCCCCGGGTCTGCCGCAGCCTGGCCCTGAGCCGCTCTGCCAGCAGTGAGGAGGAAAGGGCGGCTCGGACCCTGCGATCGAACGTGTGCACGCTTAAACCGACTTTGGTGGGAAAGATGTAAACCATCAGTCCAGCTGACGAGAAACGTGGTGCCTTCTCTGACCGCCCGGTCCCCTCCCCGGTGCAGACGCGGCCGCCCCAGCCGCCGGAGCCCCCAGGCGCTGGGAGCAGTCACCGCCGCCCCGCCTCTGCTCCTGGCTCCTGCGCACTTCGGCCGCGAAACTGGACCTTCTAAACGAATCCCCGGTACCTTTCCACGGGCGCTGGGGAAAGCCCCAAATCAGAGCACAGAAACAAAACCTTATTTTGCCGAGCTGCTCAAAACCCTGCGTCCCTCTGCAGTGAGCAGCGTGCCCGCCTTACAATGTGCACACTTTGTCCCCGTGACGCTCGTCCCCTGGCTTCCAAGCTGCGGTCGCCTTTGACTGTTTCCTGGGCTTCTTTGACTGCTTCCTGGGCCCCCGCAGCTGGGAGTGGAAACCTCAGGGAGCCCGAGAGGCCGGTCCAGGCTCCTAACCCACTCAAGGCGAGCTGCTGGGCCTGGGACTCTTCATCCCCACCTGCGAGCCTGGCGGGGCTGTGGCTCAGGGCAGGAGCGCTGGGCTGCGGGGAGCCTAATCCCGGGCTCAAAAAGATTTGTATCCAAGCTCTGCCACAAACGCCGCAGCCTTAACCACATGCATAACTGTAGCTCCTGCTCTCTCCCCAGCAGGGCCACGCTGTCCCTGGGCTCCTCTTCATGAGTTCCTGAGCTTGCCTTTTCTGTTTTCTTTTTTTAGACAGGTCTAACTATGCAGTTCAGGCTGGCCTTGAGCTCACTTTGTAACCCAGGCTGGTCTTGAACTTACAACAATCCTCCTGCCTCAGCCTCTCCAGTGCTAGGGTTACAGGCAGGCGTGGGCCACCATGGCTGGCTTTGAGCTTGCCTTTGAACAGCGCAGCCCCTGCTGTGTGGCCAGAAGAGCTGCCAGCGACACCCTCAGGAAGATACTAGAGCTTTCCAGCAACTCAAGGAGGAGAAGCCAGGGACAGAGCCCCTGCCCCATGCCAGATGCCGGAGACCCACTACCTTCAGCGTTTCCAGAGTATCCTCCTTACTTTATCACCTGTATGTTTATTTAGTACTTATAAAATATTTAGGAGTGGGGGGGTGCATCTGTGCAATCCCAGCACTCAGGGAGGCTGAGGCAGGAGGGTGTTCTACAATACCAATGCATCGTGTACATTATGAAATATTTTAAAAATAGAAAATCAGAAGGACGGGATAATAATAAGGTAATTTAGTGATTTTCATGAGAAATAGAAGATATACCCTCTGAAAATTTTAATTACAATATTTTCAAGTGAAAGCAGTGGGTCTGTGCTTAGTTATTTTTGAAAATTATGCATTACCAATATGCAATACAGACATCTGCTGGTCTGTTCTAAGATGTGTTCTTTTGAACACTTGGCAGCAAGGGTGGTCAGAGCAGAGAGAGGTTAACACAGTGGGCGTCTTAGTGGATACCCTGATGCATCTGCTAAGACGCGGCTCAGCAGAGAAGCCTCAGCTCCAAAGGATGCAGAAGTTTCTGCTCTCCTCTGCTACTGCGCTTCTGTCTCCCTTTTGCAAACTACAAGACACTCTGTCCCAAGTCTGGTGGTCGTGCAGCGGCTGTGGTCCAGCACCCGTGGCCCAGCGCCTGCCCACAGGGACCAGGTAAGGCAGGGGCTGGACACCACGATCGCCAGCCAGCTGTGCTTTCTTTTCTTTTTTTTTGGTACCAGGAATCAAACTCCGGACCTCAAGCTTGCCAGGCAGGTGCTGTGCTGCTGAGCTATATCTCTGGCTCCCAGCTGTGTTTTAAAGATAATGTAATATGCTTAAATTGCTTATCTGCATTAATAAAGAGCTGTTTTGATACTAAAAAAAAAAAGAAACCCATTCTTTGCACTGGAACAGTACGAAAGATGCTTTGATGTCATCTCAGGAATGGGCCAGACTCCACCTATGCAAGTGCAGAGAAGTAAAAGTATACAATTGTTTGAAACCAGGCATGGTGGTGCACACCTATAATCTCAGGACTCAGGAGGCTGAGGCAGGAGGGTGGCTACAAGTTCACGACCAGCCTGGGCTACAAAGTGAGTTTGAGCCCAGCCTGAATTGCAGAGCAAGACTCTGTCTCAAAAACAAAAATATAGAAAGAAGGAAGAAAGAGAGAAAGAGAGAAAGAGAGAAAGGAAGGAAGGAAGGAAGGAAGGAAGAAAGAAAGAAAGAAAGAAAGAAAGAAAGAAAGAAAGAAAGAAAGAAAGAAAGAAAGAAAGAAAGAAAGAAAGAAAGAAAGAAAGAAAGAAAGAAAGAAAGAGTTTGAAAGATTTTGGTTTGAGAAGAGAGCCTGCTTACTCGGCATGTGCTAAACAGTGTTTCCACATATTCAGCCATGCAGACCCTCAGAAGCTGCTGCAGCTGTGGTCTGAGGGGGCCCAAGTACCCTCAATATTGTGGGAGACCTTGGCATCCTCCATGTGATGCTGGTGTTACTGCCATGCAGAATGCAAGAAGTTCTGGGCATAGTAGTGCATGCCTGTAATCTCAGCACCCAGGAGGCTGAGGCAGGAGGATCGTTGTGAGTTCGAGACCAGCCTGGGCTACAAAGTAAGCTCAAGGCCAGTGTGAACTGCATAGGGAGACCCTGTGTCAAAAAAGACCAAAAAAATAACCACAATGCCACAGTTGTCAGATCCTAGAGGATTCCACCCAATTTCAAACAAAGGCCAGGAAGCCGGCGCAGTGTGTCAGAACTAGAGTCCCTCCTGAGACTCCCTAAAGGGCAACCCATGAAGTTCTGAGAGTGAAGATGAAGTTGTGAGAAAGACCTCAGGAAATTAGAGATGCCAGGAACGTGGAACATCTACCCTGGAAAGTTTCAGGCAGCAAGCAGAGCTGGCCTAAGAGGCCTGCCGGCTCCAAGAAGCAGGGCCATGGGGAGGGGCTGCCAGGCCCTCAGAGCCACAGGCCTCCACGCTGCCCTGGGCACTGAACACAGAGCTGTGGGAACTGATGCTTGTCCTGCCAGGTGTCTGGCTTTAGTCCAATTCCTTTCTATTTCCCTACTCCTTCCTTTGGGAATGGGAATATTTGCTCCGTGCTAGTGTGTCTTAGGAAGATGTTTCTTGCTTATTTATTTCTTTATTTAGGTTTTTTGAGACAGAACCTCACTATATAGTTCAGGCTGCCCCTGAACTCACTATGTAGCCTAGGGTGGCCTCAAAGTTTTGGCAATTCTCCTGCCTCAGCCTCCCAACTGCTGGGATTACAGGCGTATGCCACCACGCCTGGCTGATTTTAGCAACTCTTAGAGGTGGATTGAATGCATTTTGGATGAGATAAACATAAGCCTTTGGGCCAGGGGTAGAATGTTACAGCTTAGATAAAAAACATTGCCCCAAGGCTCATGCGTTCAGAGGTGGACCTTAGGGAGATGAGTCCATCAGGAGAGTAACCTCAGCAATGATGAGCTCACTTTTTTTTTGGTATCAGGACTAGAACTAATGACCTCACACTTGCCAGGCAGGCACTGCACTGCTGAGCTATATCCCCGGCCTGAGCTCACAGCTAAATGTGCTGTCAAGAGTTGGGGCCCACTGGACGAAGTAGGTCCTGGGGCACACTTTTGATTTGGTTTGTTTGTTTGTTTGTTTGGGTTTTTTTTTTTTTTGCAGTACCGGGGATCGAACTCAGGACCCTGCGCTTGCTAGGCAAGCGCTTATTCCACTGAGCTATATCCCCAGCCCCCTGGGGCACACTTTTGAAGGGTCGCAGATCCCGCCCCCAGCCCCTCCCTCTGCCTCCTCCTTCCACCTCCTCCCTCTTCTCCTCCCTCCGCCTCCTGGCTACCTGAGGTGAGGTATTTGGGGGCATTTGGCTGCTGCGCTGTGGTGCTGCACCTCTCTGGAGGCGGTGACCCCACTGCTCCATGTGACATTCAACAGGACACTTCGGTGGGCAGCATCACTATTGTATGTCACAGAGCGGTGCCTGGCCAGGGTTGTGGCTCAGTGGCATAGCGCCTGCCTGGCAAGCACAAGTCCCCGAGCTCGGTTCCCGGTACTCCCCAAAAGTGGCACTCTTCTGACATCTGGCACAGCGCATTCACTCTCCTCCACTTTACTGCCATGTGACCTGCACCAGAGCACAGGTCTTCCTTTGGGGCAGGTTCTGGAAGGGGACCCCAGGTGTCCCAGGAACGCCCAATTACAAATCAATGGGACTCCAGAAGACCCACCAGCTTCTCATCATTGTGTCATGCAGCTGGCAAGCATTTTATAAGATAAATTGAAAACAGAACAAAAGAGGGCTTGAACCTGTCTCTCCCGGGCCTGACGCTGATGACTTCATGCGAGCCCTCCTCAGCTGGTCCCACCGCCCGGGACTGGCAATGCGCTTCTGCCAGGTGTGGCTGTGGGGTGCGGCTCTTCTTGTCCGGTGTCTGGGGACAGCTGTGGGCAAGACTCGGGGGAAGGGCCCCAGCGCCACATGAGGCGAGGTGACCACTGCTCTCATTCCGTCTGCAGACCACACTACCTTGCCATCACCTTCATAATCGAACGTGCCTCTTTCTCTCCTCTCCAGAGCCACACTTGGTGCCAAAGATGTTTGTCAGTGGGCAGTGGGACCCTTTCTCACTGGAACTCGCCTGATGTCCCATGGAACTGAGCTTGTGGAGAAGTGCGACACAGGTGCAAAACTTATCAAATAACAGACAGTGTTGTCCAGGGCATTGCTCTGTAAGTGCCTCAGCAAGCTGAGGGGCAGGTGACCCACAGACCCCACTTGGATTCCTCAGGGTCGGTGTTTGGGGTTTTACCCCGACATTGCTGAAACCAGCAAGTGCAGCCCAGGCCTGCGGCACCACACAAAAACTCATGACCAAACTGATGGGCTCTGCCTCAGTACCTCGTTTGGACCTGTGACGACCAAAGTGAGGGACCATAGATTCATCAGAGCAGAGCTGTGTCCCGTTTGGAACACATGTCATACATCTCTCATTGAATTTGTGTATGAGAGGTTGCGACTTGGAAAACTTGTCCGCTGGATCCTAATTTGCAGGGTCAGCAACACGCAAATTAGAAAATATACTCTTTTTTGGTACTGGAATTTGAACTCAGGACTTGTGCTTGCCAGGCAGGCATTTGTGCCACTGAGCTATATCCCCAGCCCCTTGAAAATATACTTTCAAAGCAGTCACATCTCTTGGCAGCACTAACCAGTACATTATGCATATCTGATCTCTGTTCTCCAAATATTCACCTTCTAGAAACTGAGATGGAACCACTCAGAAATATAATTCACAGAAACATTTAAATTCAGAGCCTGTCAGCCAGGATGCACACCCTCACTCCCAGAGCATCAGCTGGAGTTTTCTTAGTCTGAGTAGTGGTGTTTTTGTCTAGTGTTCTCAAACTGGAAGCTGAGACTAATAACTAAGGCAAAATGCCACTTTTTGTGTGTGCCGAGAATTGAACTCAGGACTTTGTGTTTGCCAGGCAGGCGCTTGTGCCACTGAGCTGTATCACAAAAAATCCTGATTTTTTTTTTTTTTGGTACCTGGAATTGAACTCAGGACCTTGCACTATGCTAGGCAGGTGCTTATGCCACTGAGCTATATCCCTGACCCTCAAAATGCCTTTAATCTCTGCACTTGGGAGACTGAGGCAGGAGGATCATTGTGAATGCAAGGACAGCCTGGGCTACAAAGTGAGCTCAAGGCCAGCCTGAACTGCATAACAAGAGTCTGTCTCAAAAAGACCAAAAAAAAAAAAAAATTACCAGAATACGATGTAGTGCAGCAGCGTTGCATGCACTTCTCTTTGGAGCTTCCTCAGTTGTGGAGACTCACATCACCTTCTAACAAGCTCGGAGCAGGCCTGTGTCTGCAGCAGTGACTAAATCAGCCCTTGGTGACAACCCTGGGTGGGGGGTAAACAACCTCCACATGCCATCACTGAAGCCCTGGTGCACAAGGCTTTAAACACTGGGGCTCACGCGCGTGGAATACAGGCAGAAGCTGGGTAGCAGGAGACTCTTGGCAGTCTCCTCTCCTGACAGAGGGCATCTGTGCCCCTAGATAAGGAGCGGCCAAAGCTGAGCGCTGAGACACCTTCACAGTCAAACCTGGGCAGGTGTCTAGCAGAAGCTGGAAAGGGAGCAAAGAAAATGGAAGGAGAGAACAGCTGGCCCCCTCACTGTGGCCAGGGGTGGGGCAGAGGGCCGGCCCTGCCCGAGCTGCTGACCTGGGCAAGAACCCATGGAAGTAACAACTGCGGTGTAGGGAGAGAGCAGGGACGGCAGGATCACAGGGACACACTGGTCAAGCTTCCTCGTCTGCTGTTATTTTTACTTACCCAGCAGTGCTGGGGATTGAACCCGGGACCCACTGCCAGTCAGCCACATCTCTAGGCTTTTTCTCTTTTTTTTTCTTTCATATTTTGTTAAATTTTGAGGCAGGTCTTGATAAGTTACCCCAGGCTGTATTTGAACTTTGTTTGTCCTGCCTCAGCCTCCTAAATGCCAGGATTACAGGGCTGTCTGATCTTACCTCTATTAAGTGCTAGAGTTAGTTTATGTATTCATTTTTTGGTACTTCGAACTCATGACCTCAGGCTTGCCAGGCAAGTGCTTGTGCCACTGAGCTCTATCCCAGCCCCCTAAGTGGTAGAGTTCGGAGTAAAGCCACAGCTTGACTGTGGTGTCAAGGCACACATCGACATTTATCAAACTGCATGCTTTTCAGTTCACCGTCTTCTGTATTGTGGTTTCTTAGGGGGACTGTACACTTTGGGACTTTGGGACACAGGTGGACACTGGACAGATGGGGCGGCATCCTCTTTGTTGGCATGGACTGTCTTTTCTGCCTTCCCTTAGTCATAAGAAGAAGGCATGGCATGTACAAGGTCCAGAGTTTGATTCCCCATACCAAATTAAAATTTAAAAAAGGAGATGGCAGAAGTAGCAACCACCGTCACTGGGCGTAGGGGCGCACGCCTGTAATCCCAGCACTCTGGAGGCTGAAGCAGAAGGATCATTGAGAGTTTGAGACCAGCCTGGTCTACAAAGTGAGTTCAATGCCAGCCTGAATTGCATACTAAAACCTTGTCTCCAAAAAAAAAAGCCTGGCATGGTGGCGCACGTCTGTAATCCCAGCACCCGGGAGGCTGAGGCAGGAGAATCGCTGGGAGTTCCAGACAAGCCTGGGCTACAAAGTGAGCTCAAGGCCAACCTGATCTGCATAGTGAGACCGTCTCAAAAAGACCAAAAAAAAAACCAAACAGGCACCCTCCTAAGTGGGGGAAAACAGGGTAAACCGCAGCTGCTTGCTACTATCCAGAAATTACGGTGTAGATTCCTTGAGGGTCGCAAACGCAAGCAGGGATTTTGGGAACTTGGAGCTTCTGGCCCCGCCCCTCCACTGGCCCCGCCCCGAACAGGCCACGCCCCCAGCAGCTGGTGCGGCCTGCTTGTGGGCGTCAGGGGAGGGGCGAGGCGGTCTAGAGAACCCTCCCCTTTGGGAATATACGCTGCCGGAAGCGGAAATAGCGCCGGTTGCCGCCGGAGTGCCCCTAACTGTTGTCGCGATGCCGAAGGGGCCCAAGCAGCAACCACCCGAGCCCGAGTGGATCGGGGACGGAGAGAGCACGAGCCCTCCCGGTGAGTGGTGGCAGGGAGGAAGCGGGAGGGAAAAGACAGACCGGGGAACCCACGCTCCTCCGACGTCACTCGCGAGACTGCCCAGGCCCGCGGGGTCACTGCGCATGTGCGCCGTGGGCCGGCGGCGCTGGGCGGCTGGAGGGGCAGGAGCATGCGAGCGAGCCAGGCTGGACTGGCGGGGCGTGAGGCGAGGCGAGAGGGCCCGTCTGCTGGACGTCGTCCCCGCCTAACTAACCTCACAGGAACACGCCTTGAGCCCTACCTCGACTCCCGTCCCCTCGCGCCGCGTGCGCACCTGGGCAGCCCGCGATGCCTCTTAAGGTTTCTGGAGAGAGGAGGACTCCGCGTGTACTTTTCATGAGTCGCCACCCCGGAGCAAGTGTCGAATTGGGAAGTTAGGGTGGGGGCCGAGGTTTACTTACGGGCTGGGGGTAGCTCGGGATAGAGCTCTGGTCCAGCGTGCGCGAAGCGCGGGGTTCCCGGTTCCGTGCGGGCTGGGGGAGAGGAGCCCAGCTTAAGAGCAGTGAATACTTACTGAGCGCTTGTTTTAAGTTAAGCACCTTGTAGTGTATTTTGGGAGTGGAAAGAAAACTAGGCAGGCGTCCCCTTAAGCTTGAAGTCACTGCAAGGGGTAGGTAAAGTGGACACAAATAACCACCATACTCAGTGACTAATGCTGCAAGCGTTTATTGGACGCCTAGTGTGTGCTGGGTACTGTGCAGAGGAACCGGGGACGATGCCTTCCGGTAGCCTCAGTGCTCCGCCAGTCCGAGGCAGGAGAATTACAAGCTTGAGTAGTGACCTAGCAAGACTATTTCAAAGTGAAACATGAAGAGCCGAGGCGGTGGCTCAGTGGCAGACCAGCCCTAGATTCGAGCCCCAGAATGCTCCCCCACACACAGAAAAGCCTTTTGGCAGAAGCGCTGTCCCAGACACTTGGGAAGCTGAAGCAGAAGGATCACTTAAGCCCAGTGAAGAGCAACCTGGGGAACATAAAAAGATCCCATCTTATTTTAAAAAAAAAACGCAGTTCCTGAAGGGCACCCACTCCCGAGGAAGGAACAGAGCATTGAACCGTGGCGACTGATGGGTGTGCTGAACATGGCTGAGACCACCGCGACTCCACACAAGGACGGACTTCCCAAGTGAGGGAGGAGTAACACCAGCACACCCTCCTAGGAGCCCTGAGTTCCTTCTTGCAGGGTCAGTGTGAGTTAGCAGGGAAGCATCCCAAGTGGAAGCGGTAACTTGTGCAGACGGAGGTGCACATGAGCTGGCTGATTCCCACTGCAGCCTCGAGACTAGTGTGACGGGGCCTGCAGATGTGCAGGGGAGCTCTGAAGCTTGTGCTGTTCCCAGAGATGCTCGGAGGGCAAGGCAGAGTGTTGCGCTTCCGCAACACGGCGGTGCAGGACAGGAGCAGCAGGCCGTAGGAGCCCTGGGCGGTGGTCGACCGAGTCATCTTGAGGCAGTGATGGTGAAGCCTTGCGGCTCTCGGTGATGCAAACAGCCCACTCCGGCACCCGTGCCCAGGTTCCCCAGTGCTGCCTAAGGGGGTGAGCCGGAGCAGTGAAGACAGAGACCACTCTGGAAATGGTGCGAACCTGACCTGCACCCATGGATTCTTAGTGAGACTCACCTTTGTACTGGGGGAGTGCTCGGCTCTGACTGGAGAGCAGGCCTGGGGTCCTGGGCCGGAGGGCGTGAAGAGGCAAGGCCAGGGTTTGAGTGCTGAGGGGGCTGTGCAGACTCAGCACGAGAGGACTGGAGGCGCAGAGGCTCCAGAAGCACTTGAGGGGGCAGTCGGGGCGGGGGCCACGCTGGGGAAGGGCTGAGTTGCGGAGACTGAGAAGCAGAAGCTGGAGGCAAACCAGGACAGGCGGGGGCCTGGGAGGGAAGTAATGAAGGACTTCACGAGGCAGGCAAGAGGCAGGCAACTGGAATGCTTCACAGGGGCCACGCGAAGGAAGGACTCAAATTACTTTTCAGATGGAGAGCTAACAGGTCGGTGGTGACTTGGCAAAGTGTTCTCTGGGAGGCATTAGCATATCAGATTCTAGTGCGGGTTGAGTATCTGTTACCCAAAATGCTCAGGACCAGAAGGAGTTTGTTTGTTTGCCTTTTTGAGACAGGGTCAGTGTGCAGTTCAGGCTGCCCTTGAGCTCACTTTGACCAGCCCAGGTCGGTCTCAAACTTGCAGTGATCCTCCTGCCTCAGCCTCCTGACTGCTGGGATTACAGGCGTGCGCCACCACACCTGTCCCAGAAGGATTTTGGATTGTGGATATTTGGATGTACATAATGAGCTACCTTAGTGATAGGACCTCAGTCTGAAGGTGAAATTTATGTTTCACATATATATGTAGCTTGAAGGTAATTTTTTTTTTGCCTCACAAATCAGTGGTCAGCTGGGCATGGTGGCGCACGCCTGTAACCCCAGCACTGGGGAGGCTGAGGCAGAAGGGTCGTTGCGAGTTCGAGGCCAGCCTGGGCTACAAAGTGAGCTCAAGGCCAGCTTGGACTGTGTAGTGAGACACTCTCAAAAACACCAAAAAAAGGAGTGGTCAAGTTTATTTGAGAAAGTAAGAGTGAAGAGTGGGGGGAAGTTGGCTCTGCAGCATGATCTTGAGCAGTGTAAGAGAGAGCAGAAGCCGCAGAAGCAGACGCTGCGTCTGGGCGCTGTGGGAAGTCAGGAGAGCTCAAGGTGGTTTCACACGGTTCCCAGACAGTCTGTGCCGAGGCAGCTTCCCGATGCGGCTTTCTACTTGGGACATTAAACTAGCACTCACCAAGCTGCAGACTGTAGAGCATTTTGGATTTTTTAGAAACGCAGCCTGTGTGTTCAGAAAGGCGTGGGGTAGCTCCGTGGCAGAGCACTCACCTGGCGCACACGAAGCCCCGGTTCCGTCCCAGCACCACGAGGAGAGAAAGGGAAAGGAGGCGAGGAAGTGCTGCTGGTCAGAGCCACACACTGAGGCTCAGCAGAGAGGCGCAGGAAGTGGTGGTGGCGACTGGACAGCGTTTCCTTTGCTGTGGTGTCCAGGTCAGCTCGTGAGGAATGAAAGCCAGCGCAGCTTTTTTGTTTCCTTTTGTCTCGGCATCAGGGACTAAACCCAGGGCCCTCGCACTCTCAGCGTCCGCCCTCTTTGGCACAGGGTTTTGCTGAGTTGCCCGGGCTGGGCTTGAGCGTTCATTGCTCCTGCCTCAGCCTCCCAGAGCACAGGGTTCCAGGCGTGCACCGCCACACGCGGCCGCCCTGCAGCTTGGCACCCTTACCTTACCCTGTTCCTTGGTGGGACGCTTTCACGGCTGAGGATGGCGCGTGCCGTGCCACACGTGCAGCAGAGCAGCTGCCCATTTGCTTCCTGGGTAACTGGATGTGGCCCACGGGTTTCACACGTACACACCCCAAGTTGAAGTCATAACCCTGTCCCACACAGCGGAGGGGAGGGAGCTCTTTTTCCCGTCATTTCCCGACCTATGAGCGGAGCCCCTAGCCAGCCGGTCTGACTAGCAAAGAATAGCAGTGGGCTGTGAGTTCTCATTTTCGATCCTTACCTCTATCTCCACCCTGTGAATCCTGCCTCCCTGCCCCCGCCGCAGCCCAGCCCAGCCCAGCCCAGCCCAGCGCTGACAGTGGCCCCATCTGCCCTTCCCTCCAGCTGTTAGCCAAGTGGAGCCCTCCTTGGTTCCCAGCCACTGTGTGCCCCACAGCTGGCATATGTGGCACTGGAACCCCAGCAGATGCCCGGGGACAGCATGCATGCTGCCCGCCCTGGCTTGAGTGCCCTCTCCACAGGGAGACTGACCCCTGGGGTGGGGCCAGCCCCTCCTCACTCCACCAGTAGGCTTTACCTCCCTTCTGTGTTTCATTTTGGTTTTTTGGCTTTTTTTGAGACAGGGTCTCGCTATGCAGTTCAGGCTGGCCTTGAGCTCACTTTGTAGCTCAGGCTGGTCTCAAACTCACAATGATCCTCCTGCCTCAGCCTCCCGAGTGCTGGGATTATAGGTGTTCGCCACCAGGCCCGGCTCTGTGTTTCATTTTGGTTTTCGGATGCTTTTCACTGTGTAGTACGGGCTCATCTTGAATTTACAATCCTGCCCCAGTGTCCTGCATGCCAGGGTGACAGGCATGTGGCACCATGCCCGGCCTTCAGCCTGTCCCTTCCTATGGGAGCCTGCAGCACACCTGTAACTGCTTGTGCTCCCTGGAAGGCGTGAGGGGCTCTCTTGTCCGTGTCTGGTGCAGATGCAGCTTTAACAGGCAGCAACAGTGCTCCCAGGCAGCGGAGCTGGTGCAGTCTCGGGAGTGATGGCCCGGTTAGAAAAATGGCAGAGTGTGGGGAAGGCCTGTGAGCCTTGAGGGGAGCTCAGGCAACTCTGCACTGGAGAGGTGAGAATTCGTGATGTCTGCTTTACTTTCCAGAGAAAGTGGTGAAGAAAGGGAAGAAAGACAAGAAGACCAAAAAGACGGTGAGAAAACAAAGGTTGCGGATGAGAACTTGCTGGGTCTTTGGGCACACCAAATGTGCACGCGCAGGAGGTGGGCGGGGTTCCACCGGGGCAGGGGCAGGCACTGAGGGTGGGGGACCCTATGGGAGGCGGAGGGGGCACAGCGACACCCCGCTGCAGGCCTGAAGGATGGAGCACCCGTGGTAGGGCCTGTGAGGAGGGGCTGACGGGCCTGTTGCTGGCTGTGTCTGGCCCTTTGCAGTTCTTCGAGGAGCTGGCGGTAGATGGGAAGCAGGCTGGCGAGGAGGAGAAGGTGCTCAGGGAGAAGAAGGAGCAGCTGCAGCCGCAACCGCAGCCGCAGGTGCGAGTGCTGGCCAGGGCGGCCTGCGGCCCACAGGGCCCGGGGACCCAGAAAGACTCGGGGCGGCCGGGCTTCGTCCCCACGCCTCTTCTCTTTCAGCAGCAGAAGAAGAAGCGGGACACCCGGAAGGGCCGGCGGAAGAAGGGTGTGCACGATGACGGCGAGGAAGAGGAGCTCATGCAGCGCCTTCAGCAGCTCTCGGTGCCGGCCAGCGACGAGGAGGACGAGGGTGAGTGGGCTGTAGGCGCGCGGAGCCGGGGCGGCTGCTGGGGGCCCGCGGGAAGCCTGTCGCCTCTCAACGGGCCCCGTCTCCCCCATCAGTGCCTGTCCCGACACCCCGAGGAGGAGGAGGAGGAGGAGGAGGAGGAGGAGGAGGAAAGAAAGCCAAGGTGAGCTGTTGGGACTGAGGACCTGGGGCCCGGGTGCAGTGCGGCCCCTGCTGAGCTCTGTGCCCTCCTGCTCTAGGGCGGTAATGCTTTCGCAGCCCTGATTCAGGAGCAGAGTGAGGAGGAGGAGGAGGAGGAGGAGGAAGAAAAACACCCTCCTAAGCCCGCCAAGCCGGAGAAGAATCGGATCAATAAGGTAGGCCCCGCCCTCTCCCGGCCACTCAGCCTTCCGACTATGGGTAGCAGCGCCCTGCGTTAGCAGTTCCCCCAGCTATGTCCTCGTGCAGTGCCACCTTCCTTTCTGAAAAGTTCTCTCTGCCGCTAGTTACCACAGGGATTGGCTGTGTTGTTTGATCTTGGAGTCTAAAGCGAAGGCCTTAGTCCTGCCTTCCCCTTGGGACCTTGCCCACTCCTCTGCAGCCTGGCCATGGCCTGGGTCCCTGTGGATGGGTCCCCGGCGAGCTCTGTGCTCAGCCGCTGCTTCCCTCGGCCCTAGTCCGGTGCTCCTCCCAGCCCCAGCTGCGCAGTGCTGGGTGCCCCTTACCCGCACCCTGCCGCGCTGCCCTCGCTGCTGTGCCGCCCACCTCTGTCTCCTGTCTCGTGTGGGCAGGAGCAGGGCTCAGCAGCGCCCAGTGTAATGAAGGGCCCGCAGGTTAACGTGTGCGCGCGCGTGCGTGTCCCCGTGTCCTGCAGGCCGTACCCGAGGAACAGCAGCCTGGACTCAAAGGGAGAAAGGGAAAGGAAGAGAAGTCAAAAGGGAAGGTAAGAGAGTGATTGGAGGGGCGCGTTCTCAAGCTGTCTTTTCCCTGGTAGCCTCAGAATAAATTCGCTGCTCTGGACGATGAAGAGGAAGGTGAAGATGAGGAGGAAATAACGAAAGGGAAGGAGCCTCCCCAGCGGGCGAAGGGGAGGAAGGCAGAGCGGGTGCGTTTGCTGCGGGGGAGGCGGTGTGTTCGGCTGCGAGACCCGGGGGCAGCCGGCTTGGGGGTCTCGGCAGCCTCACCCCAGGGAGGGTTGTTCTTTTTTAAAAATACCTTTGAAAGTGTAATGAGAGCTCCTTTCTCTGGCGGGCTGTACAGCAGGAGGTGTAGGTGGGCGTCGGCTGTGGGTGGCAGAGCCTGGTCCTGAGAGGGAAGCCCTGCCTGGCGTTGGTCTCCACAACCTGTGTCCTGTGTCCTGGCTTAAGTACCTCTCCCCACCTCTTGGGTCTCTGATCTGTGAGGAAGGCTCTGCTGACCCCTCTGGCTCTCTAGTCCTGTGATCCTGCGGGGTTTCTCAGTGGCAGAGAGAGATGGGGCCACCTGCTTTTCCTGTGAACGTCCCAGCCTCCGCAGAGCTTCCTCGACACAGGAAACTGCCCGCCACCATCACAGAGCCTTGGGGACTGTTAGGTTTCCTCCCGCAGAGCCACACTCTCGGGGAGGCAGGGTCTGGTGAAGGATGGCAGAGCCCCAGGCGGAAACTGGAGCGAGAGCAAGGCCAGGCCCAGGGCTGGGTGACAGTCACCCTGGAAGGGTCCTGCCCTGCTGCTCTGTTCTTCATCCGCCGGTTCTCACAGGGTCCCGAGGATGAGGCCGAGGGCCGGGCTGATGACCCCTATGCTCACCTGAGCAAGAAGGAGAAGAAAAAGCTGAAGAAACAGGTGAGTCACTGGGTCTCACTGGCCAGGTCAGGGGCTGTGACTTGTTTCTGCTTTGACTATGGACGTGGGGCCCGGGGACTGGAAAGGCGTGTGGGGAGCCTGAGTCCCAGCATCGGGGGGGCAGAGACAGAATCGCCGCGAGTTCGAGGCCGGCCTGGGCTACATAGCGAGTGACCTCACGGCCAGCCTGAGCTGCACGGTGAGACTGTCTCACAAAAGAGAGAGAGAAAAGAAAAAAACTTGGAGGACCACTGGACCGCGGAGCCCAGTCACTGTCCGGCGGCCTGGGCTTTGTCATGGTGAGCAGACGGCCTCAAACACAGCCTTTTCTTTCTTCTCAGATGGATTATGAGCGCCAGGTGGCTTCATTAAAAGCAGCCAGTGCCGCCGAGAATGACTTCTCTGTGTCGCAGGCCGAGCTGTCCTCCCGCCAGGCCATGCTGGAAAATGCATCTGACATCAAGGTGAGGTCGGGGAGGCTGCGCCCCGCTGCCTGCCGATTGGCCCCTGCCTTTCCTTGGGAATGGGCTTTTTACCTTCCCTCCCCCGCCCCGCTGGCTACAGCTGGAGAAGTTCAGCATCTCAGCCCACGGCAAGGAGCTATTCGTCAACGCTGACCTTTTCATCGTGGCTGGCCGCCGCTACGGGCTGGTGGGCCCCAACGGGTGAGATGGGGAGCGTGGGGCTGCGGCGAGGGGCCCCCTGCAGAGGGAGGCCGCGGCTCATGGCTCTCATTCCCAGCAAGGGCAAGACCACGCTCCTCAAGCACATCGCCAACCGCGCCCTGAGCATCCCCCCCAACATTGATGTGCTGCTGTGCGAGCAGGGTGAGGCCAGGAGGCCGGGTCTGGGACGGGCAGGTCGCTTCGGAGTGGAGGGGACGCCTCTGGGGGCACCACCAGCACAGTGCTGGGCAGAGTCCGCAGCCCGGAAGTAGCCGAGCCCGGGGCCACCTGACCGTTCTCCTCCCCCAGAGGTGGTGGCGGATGGGACGCCCGCAGTGCAGGCGGTGCTTCGTGCCGACACCAAGCGGCTGCAGCTGCTGGAGGAGGAGCGCCGGCTGCAAGCACAACTGGAGCAGGGCGATGATGCGGCTGCCGAGAGGCTGGAGAAGGTAAGCAGACTCGAGGGGCAGCCCTGAGACCCGGTCCCTGGCCCTCGGACATGCATCCTCTTCCCTCCTCCCAGGTGTATGAAGAGCTGCGGGCCATGGGGGCAGCGGCAGCGGAGGCCAAGGCACGGCGGATCCTGGCTGGCCTGGGCTTTGACCCCGAGATGCAGAATCGGCCCACGCAAAAGTTCTCAGGGGGCTGGCGCATGCGAGTCTCCCTGGCCAGGTGCGCCGTCCCTCCCGCCCTGCAGTGTGTATAGAGAACTCTAGGTCTCTCTTCCTCCCCACCTGTGTTCTGTCGTGTCCCCGCCCCAGGCCTCTGAGGAGTTGGTGGAGAGCTCCTGCCAGGGCCCTGAGCCAAGCGGCCGGCCACCTCCAACCCCACATGCTGCTGCCCTTGCAGGGCACTGTTCATGGAGCCCACACTGCTGATGCTGGACGAGCCCACCAACCACCTGGACCTCAACGCCGTCATCTGGCTCAATAAGTGCGTGCCCCCCACACCCTCTGTGGCGCTCCCCACGTCGCCTGGCCACTCTGCTCTGTCCCTGCCAACCCTGTCGTCCCTCCCCACTCCATTGTGACCCTTCCACATTCTTCCCTAAATCCAGCTACCTCCAGGGCTGGCGGAAGACGCTGCTGATCGTCTCCCACGACCAGGGCTTCCTGGACGACGTGTGCACGGACATCGTCCACCTGGACGCCCAGCGGCTGCACTACTACCGGGGGAACTACAGTGAGCAGGGCCCGGGTGGGACAGGCAGGCGACAAGGCGGTGTGGGCGCAGGGCACAGCCTCTGAGGGCAGCACTGAGGCCCCGCTCCCACTGCCAGTGACCTTCAAGAAGATGTACCAGCAGAAGCAGAAGGAGCTGCTGAAGCAGTACGAAAAGCAGGAGAAGAAGCTGAAGGAGCTGAAGGCCGGCGGGAAGTCCACCAAGCAGGCGGTGAGTGCCGCGCTCCGGGCCCTGGGCAGCGGGCAGGGGCTGGCCTGGGACTGCGGCCACGGCGGGCCTCTCCCTGCCTCCTCGCCACGCTCCGGGCCCTGGGCAGCGGGCAGGGGCTGGCCTGGGACTGCGGCCACGGCGGGCCTCTTCCTGCTTCCTTACCAGGAAAAGCAGACCAAGGAAGCCCTGACACGCAAGCAGCAGAAATGCCGGCGGAAGAACCAGGACGAGGAGGCCCAGGAGGCGCCTGAGCTGCTGAAGCGGCCGCGGGAGTACACCGTGCGCTTCACCTTCCCAGACCCCCCACCGCTTAGCCCCCCGGTGCTGGGCCTGCATGGTGAGGCGAGGCTCACGCCAACCTCCAGGAAGGGATGGCGGGCAGGCGGGACAGGAGGTGACTCGTGGCTGGTCTGCTCTCAGGGGTGACGTTCGGCTACGAAGGGCAGAAACCACTCTTTAAGAACCTGGACTTCGGCATCGACATGGACTCGAGGAGTAGGTTGGGGAGGAGGGGTGGGCGAGGGGTGCAAGCCGCAGGTGGGGCCTCCTGTCCGACCGCCATCCTCCCCTGCAGTCTGCATCGTGGGCCCCAACGGCGTGGGCAAGAGCACACTGCTGCTGCTGCTGACCGGCAGGCTGGTGCCGGTGAGTCCTGCTGCAGAGGGGAGGAGGCCCCTGCCGCTGGGTGCAGTGCCAGTCACCTCCTGGGGCGGGGAGGAGCCAAGCCCAGAGCAGCCCAGGAGAGGCCTGAGCCTGCCCGTCACCCATGTGCCCCACTACGTATGATTCAGAATTGCCCAAGCCAAGAGGGGAACAGAATGGTGCTGATACTCGGGTGGACGGCTTCTCCTTTAATCTTTGGCAAGTGCGTTGTTTTCCTCAGAAAATGGGCTGCTGTGTGAACCGTCGGGAGCCAGCCTCTACCACACAGTGGGCGTCAGGGGTTTCCTGCACCCGTAGTTGCGTACGCAGACATTCATTTTCCATGGTCTCATACTACTAGTGGCAGCTGCCTGGAGGTCCCCTTGACTGGGGCTTTAGCAGGATTGCCACACGGCGTTAGGAGGGCTGTGGCCGCTTCTCTCTCTAGCAGTGTGGAAGGGCCCGGTCCCGCAGCTCTGCAGAGCTGGTCTGCCTGAGCCAGTGCCGCCCGGCTGCGACATGCGACCCCTGCACCAAGCTGTGACCACCGCTTCGCACATCTTGCTCTGCATGCGGCTGGCCCTGCCCCCTCGCTGCTATCCCTCCTGCCCACAGCCTCCACTCTGGGGCGCCCATCCCCCATCGGGGTGCCCTTGCTTTCAGCCGGTTCCGGCCCTTGTTTCCCTGCAGAGAACTTGGGCCACGCAGGTGCAGCCCCCTTGCCTGCTCCTTCCCTGACCACTCGGTCTCTCGGTCTTTCCTTGCAGACGCACGGGGAGATGAGAAAGAACCACCGGCTGGTGAGTGGGCTTTGGAAGTGAGGGATGGAGACCTGACGGAGGGAGCGCAGCGTGGACAGCTCACCTCCCTCTCCTTGGCAGAAAATCGGCTTCTTCAACCAGCAGTACGCAGAGCAGCTACGCATGGAGGAGACGGCCACCGAGTACCTGCAGCGGGGCTTCAACCTGCCCTACCAGGATGCCCGCAAGTGTCTGGGCCGCTTCGGCCTCGAGAGCCACGCGCACACCATCCAGATCTGCAAGCTCTCTGGTGCGGGGCGGGGCGGGCGGGCGGGCGGGCAGACGGGCACCCTCCTCGTCCCGCCTGAGGTTTGCGGGGCTTCAGGGGCCGCGGAGCGTGGCAGAACTCCTCTTCTTCTCCCACAGGTGGGCAGAAAGCCCGGGTCGTGTTCGCAGAGCTGGCCTGTCGAGAGCCCGACGTCCTCATCCTGGTGTGTGGGAGAGGCGAGGGGCGGGCTCTGGCGGGCTCTGGCAGGCGGGGGCTGCGTGCTCAGCTGGGGTCCCTCCTCCTCCTCCTCCTCCTCCTCCTGCTCTGCAGGATGAACCGACCAACAACTTGGACATCGAGTCCATCGATGCGCTGGGGGAGGCCATCAACGAGTACAAGGGAGGTGAGTGCCCGCGGGAGCGTGCCGAGGGGCCGGGACAGAGGCCCCGCTCCTGTCCTGACTCCCGCTTCCTCCTCTCTCCGCCCTGTTCCTCACCATCTTCCTTCAAAGCCGTGATCATCGTCAGCCATGACGCACGGCTCATCACAGAAACCAACTGCCAGCTGTGGGTGGTGGAGGAGCAGAGCGTCAGCCAGATCGACGGTGACTTCGAGGACTACAAGCGGGAGGTGCTGGAGGCCCTGGGAGAGGTCATGGTCAGCCGGCCCCGTGAGTGAGCGTCCCTCTGGGGGCCCCACACGCCAAGTCCGCGCGGCCCAGGCGTCCCCGGGGGCTCCCAGACCACGCAGCGAGGTGGCCAGAAGACTCCGCAGATGGATCGTGTGCTTTTCTCAAAGACCCCTGTGTTCTCTTGGGGCCAACCAGGCTGTCCGCAGCCTTCACGCCCTCCCTGCGGACAGAGAGCACTCGTTTCTGCGGGCTTCCATGCCCCAAGCCCAGGGGCCCCTTCTCAAGACCTCCCCCCACCCCTGAGCCTGCCTGGCCCACCCGGGGGCGGTGCTGTGCTTCTCCGGGGCACAGAGCTGGCTGCAGGTGCCCCGCTGCTCGCCTCGCCTGGAGGCAGAGGGCGGCCCGGGCCAGGACCGATGGTGACACTGGGACTTGGGGGCAGGAGAGGGTGCTGTCGCTCGTTGCCCAGGGAAGAAATAAAGGAAAGCTGCTGCCCCACCCTGGCCCTGCTTGGACGTTCTGGGAGCTGGGACTGTCCTCAGCCCTGTCTCAGTTTCCTAGCAGCTTTTCACCACCTCTGCCCCGATCACGCACTTGGACCAAGCTTCTGTCTTACAGGCACCTTCCACGGCCACCGTTTCAGGGTCGCCCTCTCCCAGCCCTCAGACGGCAAGAAAAAGTGATCTCACCTTCCATCTTGGACATTTTTGTCTCTCATTGTCCACACTAAGCACACAACTGAGGTCCTGTGCCTTACACTTAGGGGCCCCAGTGCTTACCCTCTTAAAAAATCAGCCATCTGCTGGGCGTGGGGCGCACTCCTGTAATCCCAGCACTTGGGAGGCTGAGAGGGTGATCGAGGCTGAGGCAGGAGGTTCTTGCAAATTCAAGGCCAGCCTCAGCTACACAGTGAGCTCAAGGCTAGCCTGAGCTACATTGTGAGACCCTGTCTAAAAAAGAAAAAAAACCAAAAAATTGGGAAATACAAATAAAATTTACCATTTAAAAAATAAAGGCATATGGATTTAATGCTTAAGTGCTTGTGTAGCTTGTGTGAGAGCCTGGGTTCAATCATCAGCACCAAAAAAGGCTGCCAACATTTGTGGTACTGTCAAGTTTATAAAAAACAAGCTCTTCTGAATAGAGAAGACTTGAAAAAGTAAGGTGCTGCACACTTGTAGGCGGGAGGGTTGTGCTTGAGACCAGCCTGGACTACAGCAGACCCTGTCTCAAGGTATGAGCGCACACAGCATGCCTAGTCACCCAGCGTGTAGTTGATTGCTCACCTTTCTGTTGCTGGGATAGAGTATCGGACATACAACTTAAAGATAATTCTGGCTCGGGCCCAGAGGTTCAGTCCAAACAGCATGGGGCAATGGGGCGTGGTGGTGCACGCTTATATAATCCCAGCACTCGGAAGGCCAAGGCAGGAGGATTATGCGAGTTTGAGATCAGCCTGGGCTACAAAGTAAGCTCAAGGCCAGCCTGAACTGCATAGAGACACCCTATCTCAAAAAGAAAACAAAATTGGCAGGGCACCCACAGTTCCTGTCCTGACCAGCCCAGCCGGTTACTCCCTGGACACTACTGCTGGTGCTCCAGTCACTTCCCGAGCCCCGTCGCAAGAATGCAAGCCTTCTGGGGTGGTTCCAAGCCATGACCTTCCACGAGACCCCATACCTCCTCACCCTCACACTGAGGCCCCTGCATCAGCAGTTAAGCCTTGCTCAGTCTCTGTGGCGACTCCGAGACCAGGCACCTCACCTGTGAGTCTGTTTAAAAACTTCCCAAGATAAAGTGGCACAGGGTGAACAGCCCCATTCCTGGAGAAAAGAAGGCAGAAAAGAATCAGACCAGAGCAAGAGCAGGACCCATCAGGGCCCGCGTTAAATCCAGGGCTCTGCACACACACCGGGAGCTGTGAGCTGCAGAGCCAGCGCTGCCCCCGCGCGTGTGTCAGCCACTTGTGCCTTACGGCTTCCTTGGCAGAGCTCCCAAGTGGGAACTGTCAGAGCCAGGCTCTGCAAGGGTTTGGTTTGTTTTTTGGGGGGGGTTGTGTTTTTTTGAGACAGGGTCTCACTCTGCAGTTCAGCCTGGCCTTAAGCTCACTTTGTAGCCCAGGCTGCTCTTGAACTCACAGCAATCCTCCTGCCTCAGCCTCCCGAGTGCTGGGATTACAGGCATGTGCCACCACTTCCGGCTTCCATAGGGGTTAAGCTGTGCATGGTGAGGGCCCGGCTGTGTTGGAGAAGCTGCTATTCACAGTGCTCTAAAGTCAGCCCCACAGCGGAGGCAGCCGAGGGTGCCCACGGGCTGCTGACAGTCCCTAGATCAAACAGGTCTCTTAACAGGCAAAATTCACTGCTTGGAGAAGTCTTTGACTCCCAGGGTCCTGTCTAGTTCCCGCTTTGCCTCAGTCTCCCCTTGCTTCCTTTGAAATCCAATGGCAAGCATGGGGTCATGAGTTCAATTCCTGGTACTATCCCCCCCTCAAAAAAATGTAACATTATCTTGATTTTTGCCGGGCATGGTGGCGTGCGCCTGTAATCCCAGCACTCAGGAAGCTGAGGCAGGCAGACCATTGTGAGTTTGTGGCCAGGCTGGCCTACAAAGTAAGTTAAAGGCCAGCCTGAACTGCACAGTGAGGCCCTGTCTCAAAAACACACACAAGAAAGAAAGAAAGAAAGAAAGAAAGAAAGAAAGAAAGAAAGAGAGAGAGAGAGAGAGAGAGAGAGAGGAAGGAAGGAAGGAAGGAAGGAAGGAAGGAAGGAAGGAAGGAAGAAAGGAAGAAAGAGAAATCACAAGGGACCCTGCAGAAATCCAGAAGGCTGTTGGGGGTTTTATTTATTTATTTCTTCTGTGATTAAAAAAAACAACAACAACCTATGAACAAAGAAAAACCCAGGCCCTGACAGATTCACTGCTGAATTCTACAAGAAATTTAGACAAGACCTAATACCACTTCTTCAAAGTCTAATGACACTGACAGGGAAGCACTACTCCCAGATTAATTCTTGGAATCAAGCTTCTGGGCTCCCATAGAGCGAGCCCTTCCTGGTCTTTGTCGAGGGCCCAGAAGTTATATTCATAATCCCATGGAAAAGTTATTGGAATTCTAGTGAGCTAATTCCAATCTGCCATTCCAGTGCTATCTTTGGCAAGAATAAAGACACTCAGGCGTATTTGTAGCTATGGGGAGCCAAGGGGTCCTATGTCCAGGTACGGTGCTGGCTACCTGGAGTAAAGACCTCTGCCCGGGGCCGGGCCTGAGTTTTATTAACTCATGGAGGGAGTGGCCTGAGGACAAGGGGCTGTGAGAACCGTGGAAAGTAGGTGAGCGCCTGCCTCGCAGGCACAAAGCCTTTTATTTTTAAAATAAAATAAAAAATAATTTTCATATTCAAACTAACACAAAAAATTGGAGCAGGGGAAGAAGAACTTTGAAATCATTGCTTCTACACTTAGCGAAGAGGCCTAGACGTGATAATCATCGCTTCCAAACAGAAAGACAGTTAAGAGGCCGGGGTGTAGCTGAGGGGCATAGTGCCTGTCTGGCAAGCCAGAGGTCCTGACTTCGATCTCTGGTACAAAAATACATATAGTTGCTTCCAAAGGGTCAGTGAACTGCTTTTCAGAGTGACCCGTCTCGCATCACTGCAGATGTCCCTGTGCTATGTACTGAGCGTGAGGCCCTTTGTGAGTGGAGCAGGGCAGTAAAGCGCCTAGAGTTTTCACACCTCCTTGCTGCGCAGTAATAGTTCTTAGTTACAGGGTTGTGGCTATTGAAGCATCGACCCACTCAAATATCTGAGGCTGCAGTACTGAAACCACAAAGCCTAGGTGAGTCCCTCAAACTCAGTGTTAGTGACACTGGTTGGTGTCTTCCCGGGGGAGGGTGAGCGATGTCCTGGGTACTGCTCGCCCCCACTTCGGTTTTGACAACCAAAGATGTTTCTGGACATCGCTGATGTCTCCAGCTACTGCCCTGGAACTTTACACGTGCTTGATTGTAAACGGGTGCACAGGTTATACGAGACTAATACTGCCGACATGCAGAGTCTGGCACAGTCACTCTGCTACTCTGTGTTAGGGCATGGTTTTATGCAGTATACTGCTTAAGCATGCAGCTACCATAGATAACTATCTTTTTCCTACAGAAAACAGTGATAGTAGAAAAAATATTGCTCATTCAGCAACTACCTGTGTATCAGCAATAAGGGAAAAAATCTACTCCACAAACGTTTGCTGGAGACCATAGAAATTCACAGGAAGGGTCCCTCCTCAGCTCGGACTCCTCCACCTCCACACAGCGTCTCAGACTCAAGCTCAGAGGGTGCCGCCTTTCCCACCCAAGCGTCCCAGGGTAGCTCCTCTGCCTCTGCGCCCTGTGACCGAGGTGGGGACTTGTCGTCTCCTTCCTGAGATCATTCTTCAGTCAGGGAGGTGCTGCGCTGCTGTAGTCTCAGCAGACCAGCAGGCTTAGGCAGGAGGATCAGGGGTCCCAGGGCAGCCAGGGACATCGAACAACTTTGTTCCCAAATAGAAAATAAAAGTGCTGGGTATGTAGCTCGGTGGAAGCCTCTGGGGTCCACCTTCAGGACTGGGGAAACATAGTATAAACTCAGATGTTTTTAGCCCAGGCATGCTGGCAGCCCTGTCAAGCAGTGGCCTTGACAGCTTCCTCAGTAAGCCCTGGGCCAGTGCTGGGCACCGAGAGTCAGATTCTGTGATTATTCTCCAACATCAGGCCAGTGCCCTGCAGCAGGGGTGACAGAGGAGTACACTGACTGAAAACTGGCTCAGGCCAGGCGGCTGGGGTCACCCTGAGTGGCAGCTGCTGAACGGCTGTTTCAGGCCAGTAGCGGGGCAGGAAAGACTGGAGTAGGAGGGAAAGGAGTCTGCAGGCCCAGGGAGGAGCAGGAACGGCAGTGCGTATTGCAGAACGGGGTGAAGGGCTCAGTCTGCTCCTTGGAAAAAGGAAAAACTTTTTTTTTTGGATACAGGGTCTCGTTATATAGCTCAGGCTGACCTTGAACTGGAGGTGCTCCTCCTGCCTCAGCCTCCCAAGCGCTGGGATTATAAGTGTGCAGCACCACGCCCGGTAGCTGAACTCATTTAAAATTAAAATAGGAAAATATGAAACTTTTAAAAGGCTCTTGGGACTCATCTCAAGAGCAGAGTGACAGGCGGGCAGTGGAAACAAGGTCGTGGCTGCTCGTTTGGGACAGGCTTGATCGGTTTTTCTGGCTAAGCCTGCCCGTTTTGCTGTTCCCCTTAGCTTGGTCCTTAGATGTCCTCTCAGGCCCTCCTGTCCCTGGGCCCCAGGGGAAAAGCCAGCCCCGAGAGCTGTAAGTAAGTGTTGCCCCCATGTGGCCAGTGGCGGAAATAACCACCACCGTGCTTGAGTCTCCAGTTTTCCACCAAGGTCCGCATCAGCACCGGGGCCCTCACTGGGAGTGTGAGTTCTCCGGCTCTGAACCAGAAGTGCAGCCAGGTGGGGTCTCCACTCCCCGCCTGTCAC
Organism: Dinomys branickii; assembly: GCA_004027595.1. Classification (NCBI taxonomy): domain Eukaryota; kingdom Metazoa; phylum Chordata; class Mammalia; order Rodentia; family Dinomyidae; genus Dinomys; species Dinomys branickii. Next base: position 119,096 of record PVLD010002329.1, on the reverse strand, counting down.
GCGGGCTGTTTGGGTGATGTGGTCACCAGGAAGTTCGAACCATTGTCCCTGTGGACCTGCACCCCAACAGCTGTCTCCATCTCTGCCCCAGCCCTGCGATGTGATAAACTCTTCTGCTTTCAAGAGTAGGACAACACAAGCTGGGGATATAGCTCAGTGGAATAAGCACCTGCCTCGCAGGCACAAAGCCTTGAGTTCAATATCCAGTACCACAAAAAAAAAAAAAAAAAAAAAAGACTAGCACAACAAGACAGGCATGGCAGCACACACCTGTGATCCCAGCATGTGGGAGGCTGAGGCAGGAACCTCACAAGTTCAAGGCTGACCTAGGCTACAGGAGACCTGTGACTTCCTAAAGTTGATCCTCTCCCACTGTGCTCTGTCTTCAAAACCTCCCACCTCCTGTGACTCTCATTCCATCGTCTAGGGCCTATATTTAATGCCTGCCCTAAAGAACCAAAACTTTTGGTCTTTTTGAGACAGGCTGGTCTTGAATTCGCAATGATCCTCCTGCCTCAGCCTCCCAAGTGCTGGGATTACAGGCGTGCACCACCATGCCCAGCCCTTTTCCCCCCTCTCCACTGCAACTCCCCTTTATCCATGCGTGGTTTTTGTCTGCTTCCTTGGAGGGCTGCACTGGGCTTTCCCTCCTGCCCCTTCCCAGGTGGGGGCTCCACCAGATCGATGGTCACAGAGTCTGTCTGCATTGACGCCCTGCTAGGAGCTGTGTGCTCCCAAGGGACCTGCTGCTCAGTGTGTGGGCGGGCCATGCCACCATTACTGAGGTTGGAACCTAGGGTTTCTGCGCTGACCTACGCTCCAGTTCTTTTTGAAGTTTCTGAGGCATGGTCTCTTGCTAAGTTGCTAGGTTGCCCTGGCTGGACTTAAACTTTTGATCCCACCTCTACGTTGGCGTGGGGTTTTCTCTGTTCCCCAGGCTGTTTCGGGTGTCTCAGAGCACAAGGGGCCCTCTGTGTCTGTGGGTTCCACATCCAGAAATTCAACTATGGGTCACAGATATTTAAGCTGGGCCTGCTCTTGCCCTGGGACTGTGGGGGCTGAGGTAGGAAAAGCACAAGTTCAAGCTCAGACCAGCAACCAAAGACTTACCCTGACCCCATCTTAAAGCAAAAGGCCTGGAGATGTAACTCAGTGAGGCCTTGAGTTCAACCCTCAGCATAGCACTGAAGCTTAACTACACATGCAGACTTTGTCATTTCCCTACTAGGGGACCTAGGTTCATGGACTTAATTCTTTCCTTGATTCCGGCTGTGAACAGAGTTAGATGAGAACAGAGTGAATGGTTAGGCTCAACGATGACCTTATGGAGAAATTTCATTCCTCAAGAATCAAGCTGCGGGCCCCGCAGTGGGCCCCGATGCTGCTCTGCAGTGGGCCCCGCAGCTGCTCCGCTGAGGGCCCTGCTCAGGGCACCTCATGGTCTGGACCCGCCCCCACCCATAGCACGACGACAGGGTGGAGCCGGGCGGTCCGCTGTGAGCATATGTGCCTTCCCACCTCCGACCATGGCAGTCTGTATACACCCCTGTATGTTATAGTATAGTCTGAGGCAGCTGTATCTCTTCCCAAGGTGAGAGTCCAAGGATATAGACAAACCCAGGAGTACAGTTATTATCACAGGGAAGATGACTGATTGAGTGGTAGGGCAACGGAGATGAGGGAGGAGAAAAATTGAATGATCAAATGGGCCATCATCTGTGTAACTGAGTAACAAAGGTGAAGGTAACATTGTGTAGGACAGCATCCAGGGCTAATTCCCTTCTATGTTCTCTATAATTCTGTATTTCCTCAGTCGTTTTTGTATTAACAGAAGTGAACATAACTTTATATTATACGGCATCCAGTGCTAATTCCCTACTATCTTCTCTATAATTTGGTATTTCCTTTCATGTTTTTGTGTTAACTAATGTGAAGATAACTATGTAATACAACATCCAGTTCTAATTCCCTACTATATTCTGTATAACTTTATATTTTCTGTATTGTTTATGGCTTTTCTGGTTCATATGTCTCCATTCTTTTGTCTTTAAAATAAAATTTAAAAACAAAAAAACAAAAAAAACAGAATCAACCTGCGGGGCTGGCGTGTGGCTCTGGCAGAGTGCTGGCCTGGCATGCACAAGGCCAAGTTCACGCCCCAGGACCAATGAAAAAACAAAACAATCAAGTGGCTAGGTGTGGTGGTGCATGCCTATAATCCCAGCACTCAGGAGGCTGAGGCAGGACATTAACTATGAGTTTGAGATCAGCCTGGGCTACAAAGTGAGCTCAAGGCCGGCCTGAACTGCATAGTGAGACCCTGTCTCAAAAAAACAAAAAACAAAACAAAAAAAAGTTGTGAACTGAGGAACCACTGTTCTTTACGTAACTTCCATCGCTTTGGATGTGTCGAGAGGGCCGTACATGTCCAGGAGGTGCAGGGGAACCAGGTACCACGTGGGCGGGGGAGCAGGTTTCCCGGAACCAGTCCTCTGGACCCCAAAGGCTGCCCTGCTAGAGTTTCATCAGAACCACCTCTGACTTGAAGCTGGAGCAAGTGCCGGCTCCCTGTGCGCTGAAGGGCTCTGGGCTTTGTCCTGATGTAGCCCCAACAGCTGCTGACTTCAGTGGGGGAAAAAGTACAAACACACTAGGGGTTAAATAAGCTGCTTCTCTTTCCACTGTTTATTAATGTACAAAATATACAAAACCAAAAGAAAAAGAAAATATTCATCCTCAAATCCATTGTGGTTCTAACCCAAGACCCTACACAAAACCCAACCAGTTCACTGTTTTCATAGAAAACAACCAATGCCAGAGGGCAGGAGGGCAGGCAGGCGCGGCCGGCCCCACGGACAGTGCGTGGAGGGTTACCGTCTGCCCAGCGCGCGGCCTGAGCTGATGGAGAGCGGGTCCCCAAGTGTCCTGGATGTCCAGAGGCGAGGGCGGCCCCACATGCTCACCATTGCAGACAGGAACTTGCCATCATCAAACCCAGAAGACCAGACAGTTGACAGGTGCAGGCTCGATTAGGCCAGGGCTCAAGGCCCGTGGCGGCAGGTGCGCAGACGACAGTTCTGAGCTCAGACCCAGCCTGGTCGAGCCCTCTGTGCAGTGGGGTGTACAGTACCCCTCCCACCTCCCAGCCCCAGAGGGATACAGTGACCCCAGTGCAGCGCGTGAGGACCCATGACAGTGGGCGGGGGCAACGCCGGTGCCGGCTCTAGGTTCTCAGGCATTGGGGAGATCCGGAAGTGAAGCCAGCTGGGCCTCCTCCTAGCCATCTAGAGTCCAGGACACAGCCAGTCTTGCCCCCCCCCCAGGGGAGGGGAATATGTACATTGGCGCACACCAGTGATCAGAAACCTGGACCCACGCAGGTGGGACCTGAGGGGCTGGCTCCTCACCAGCTGGGGCAAGGGAAACGGGCCTCACAGAAGCCATAATGGGCGAGGGAGCAAGGCTGGGCCGGGGAGCGCAGGCCCTAGGGCAGGGGCGGCCCGTTGACCCCCGGGTGGTAGAAGGCACAGTTGTTTTCGTAGCGGCAGTTCCCCTTCATCATGAAGTGTCGGCACACGGGACGATTTGACATGTCTATGGGGACAGGATGTGGGGGTTAGTCAGTAGCTTTGGAATGGGGAGGCCAAGGCTATGGGGAACCCTCCCACCTTCAGACTTAGACCCCAAAGCCCCACGGGCACAGGCGGCGCCTCACCTCCTCCATGGCTGTGGCCTCCATCGTGCCCACGGTGGCCCCCTCCCCCGTGGCCTGGACCATCATGGCCACGGTGCTCGTGAGGTGGTGGTCCCCGGTGGTCATGGCCTCGGTGACCAGGGACATCATGTGGCCTGTGACCATGGGGTCCCCCGTGTCCAGGGCCTTCATGGGGCCGATGTCCACTGCCACCCATGCCACCAGTGGAGCTTTCATGGGGCCTATGTCCACTGCCCATTCCTCCACCAGGGCCTTCATGGGGCCGATGTCCACTACCACTGCCCATGCCTCCACCAGGGCCTTCGTGGGGCCGATGTCCACTGCCACTGCTCATGCCCCCACCGGGGCCTTCATGGGGCCGATGCCCGGCACCTCCAACCATGGTCCCACCAGGCCCCCCTCGCCCATTTGGGGGTCCTGCTCCAGATCGACCCCCTCGGGTCCCTCGGAATGGAGGAGGAGGCGGAGGGGGCTCATTTCCTCCTCGGCCACCTCGGCCTCGATGGTATGGTCCAGGACCAGGACCTGGACCCCCTCGCATCGGGCCACCACGCATGGGGTCACCTGGGCCATCCCAGAAAGGGTCACCTCCACGGGGAGGTGGGGGGGGACCCAGGAGACGCGGACCCACTGGCCCACCCGGGCCTCCATGGGGACCTGTTAGGGAAGAGATGAGAGACGTGTCAGCTGTCCATGTGCTCGAAACGCCACTCCCAACCGGACTCTGTCCCCTCTGCTGTCCACTGTGACCAGGCTGAAAGACCTGTGCGCCCCACCTACCTGGCATGGGGCCCCCCGGCCCAGGGGGAAAGTGCTGCATCCCTTTAGGGGCTCCAGGGCCTCCTGGTGGGAAACCATTGGCTATGGGTCCAGGACCGAGGAGTCCATGTGGCACTGTTCATAAAAGGAGATGAAACAAGTAATCCGAAGGGGCCCCGGCAACTCGGCCCCCAGAGCTCGGCTCTGACCCGCCGTCCCCACCCACGTCCTGCCCAGCAGGGGCGCCTGATGCTCACCTAGCATCTGCTTGAGCCTGTCCGAGTAGTCCGGCAGCGTTAGCAGCTCTTCTGCGGGCTGGCTGCTCGGGCTGCCCATGATGGACGTGAGAATCTCCTGCACGTTGATGCCGCCCCCACCGGGGCCCTGGGGACTCTTCCCGGCGCCCATGCTCCCCATCAGGTTGGCCAGCACAGGAGGCAGCTTGGAGCCGGCCGCGCCATCGGGAGAGCCACCAGCGCCCCCAGGCTCCAGCGCCTCGGCGTAAGGGGTCTCATCCATGGAACACTCCTGGCAGGAGGGGAGAAGTCTCAAACCCCAGGAACAGGATGCAGGGACACTGACGGGAGGCGACCCCCACCGCATGTCTCCCAGCACCCGCACAACTCCCAGCACCGCCCCACACATGGACTCACCTCGTCCAGGGGGATGAGCTTTGGGGGAATGGGCTCGTAGGGCTCAGGGTCAGGCTCGTGCGGGCTGCCAGGCAAAGTGCAGGCCATGGAGAAAGAAGACACAGGCATGTTACTGGCAGCCCAACCGCCTCACCCTGGCGCCCTCCTCCCTGGAGCCTGCTCAGGCAGGCGCACTGCTGCCAGCCGCCTTCTGGGCCCACGTCCCCCAGCCCTGCAGAGGTTCTGAGGCAGGGTCTCGCCCAAGGCCACGGCTACTCACCTTTCCTTGTTTAGGAAGAGCTCCTGGAGGATCCCCTTCTCCCGCTCAGCCTGGATATACCGCTCCTGGCTGTTGCTTCCAGGGATGACGAGGGGCGAGGGCAGCGCCAGCAGGCGGGGGCACACCCAGGGCACCTTCTCCTCCATGTTGTCATGGCTCAGTCGCCGGGCCGTCTCAAATGCGTGTCGGTCTGACAGAATCTCCCTCTTGGCCGCCTCACCAAAGTCCTTGATCTTATTGACGTTTACTGAGGATAAGGTAAAAGCGGGAGGGAGAGTGAGCCAGGCCGAGTTCCCGTCATACCCCCCACCGCCCCACCAGCCGGGCAACGTGGTCGCTCACCCCGCTCAGTCTCGTCCAGTTCAAAGTAGAAATACTCCCTCAGCTTGGCCTCCTCAGGCCACGTCACCGTCTTCCTCTTCCTGCCCTTCCGGGTCAGCTGCCCAGGCTCCCCAGGGCTGTCCACCGGCCGGGTGTCCAGAGCTCCTGGCTCCAAAGAAGCTGGAAGCAGCACAGGTTTCAGATCCGGCTCCCTCCGTCCAGAAGCCCAGCCGGAGTAGGTTCCTGGATTACCTGTGTCCATGAGCTCCGGGACTTCCACAGGTGGCACCGGGGTGCCGGGCCGGTCCACGTCCATGGCCTCGGAGGGCGGGGCTGGCTCTGGGGACGAAGGTTTGGCTGTGCTGGGCTCCGTGCTCGTCTTCCCCTCAAAGGGGCTGGGCTATTAGAAAACGGGACGAAGGTAAGGAGCTGACTGGGGCCCCACACAAGGCCCGGTGACTCTCGGGGAAGCCATGTCCTCCACTGCGCTCTCCGCCCTGGTCTGTATCTCACAAGGTTAGCACCCTGCCCTTTCCTGAACTTGCACCCCACTGAGCCCCACTTTTGGGGGCCCATACCTTGGCAGCAGTTGGGGACAGCACCTTCTTCTTCTTCTTGATTTTGATGCCTGGGACGGGGGCTGAATTGAGAGCATCCAGAAAGCCCAGGCCCTCCATAGCTGCAGAAGGAGAGGGCAGGGAGGGGTCAGACACCCTCTCCGATCCTGCTCCCCAAAGCCCAGCGCCATGGCCACCTCCCCCCTCCTCAGGGAGGCAGGCAGGGCTGCCTGCACTCCTGTCACTGTGGGTCTTTCTCCTGGCAGGCGAGCCCTGGCTTTGGATGCAATGAGGGTCCAGGCAACTGATAGACAGGAGATCCTGATGGCCAGCGTGTGGCAGCTGCCTGACCTCCCCTCCTCCCACGCCACCCTACACAAGGGGAGAGGAGCGTGCCCCCGAACTGAGGCCTCTGGCTTGGGACTCACGCTGGGGTGGGATGATCTTCACTTTGATCTCCTTAGTGGTGTTGGGGGTCGTGTTGAGGGGCTTGTACTTTTTCTCTGCAGGGGGCGCCACGTCTCCCGGCGCAGCTGTGGCACTGTGGGAAGCAGCAGACAGGGGTCAGCAACAGTGCCCCCCAGCCCCCCCCACTCCCCAGTGTCACAAATCCGCCCAGGGCCGCACCTCTGGCGTTTCAGGGGGATGGGCTTGAGGTTGTACTTGTCCGAGACAACCACAGTGCTGGCGTTCTTCTTCACAGGCACCAGGGATGGCGTCTCCAACTCGAGTCCTGGGGACAGGCAACACCGAGGCTCAGCCTCCACCCCCCCCCCCCCCCCCCCCCCCCCCCCCCCCCCCCCCCCCCCCCCCCCCCCCCCCGCTCGCCCCCAGCCCCGCCCCCAGCCCCCTCGCTGCTCTGTGGCCCACTCTCTCCCTCGCCCCAAACCCAGCCGGGCGAGGAGCGGCGGCTGGCTCACCGGTGGAGCGGAACTTGGCGTGGCTGGGGGCCGTGGTCCGCAGCGACTTGGGCTTCTCCTTCTTCTTCTCGGGTGCCTCCTCAGCTCGGGCCTCGGTCTTCACCTCAGCCAGGGGGCGCTCAGGAGGCGTCGTTCGACTCTTTCCCTCCTCTTTGCGTTTTTTCTTATCTTTTTCTGTTTCAGAAAAGGATTTCGTTCAGAAGATGGGAGATTCTGTGGTGAAGCAGATGAAGGAACCCAACAGCCACACCCTCATGGGCAGAAACACACACCAGCCCGGAGCCCCCTTCTTACCGGCAGGCTGTGCGCTGCTCTGGGAGCGGATGACAGCCATCCAGTCACTGACGAGGACGGAGGCCAGCTTCCGCAGCTCTGCGGGGAAGAGAAGGGGGGGGCATCATTTAAATGATTTCGTAATAATTTAGTGGGTTTTCTTATTTTTTTTTTGTCTTTTTGAGACAAGGTTTCACTATGTCGTTCAGGCTGACCCTGAACTCACTATGTAGCCCAGGTTGGCCTCGAACTCATGAGGATTCTCCTGCCTCAGCCTCCCAAGTGAGGCAGAGGGAGGAAGGCAGGCGTGAAGGGCGGCCCACGGGCAGGGGAGAGAGCGGCAAGAGAAGAGATGCCCTACCTTCATCCTCACTTGACTTGCTCAGCTGCTTCACCAGCTTGGCCGTGTTGTTCTGCAAGAGATGGGAGAAGCAGATGAGTGAGCACTGCAGGAAACAAGGTTCACAAGGCTCGGTCAGTGCAAACAACCCCCCAGGCTCACCGGCTCTCCACACCTCAGGACAATGACCCCTTCGGTAGGTATAACTATTTCCACTTCACAGGGGAAAACTGAGACTGAGACACATGAGGTACTCCAAGCTACACATCTATTACAGGGGTGATTTAAACCACATCTCTGGATCCCAAATTCACTGCAAAAAGTTCATTCTGATCATTCTACCTCCCAGGCGCCAGAGTCCTCACAGCAGAGTAACATGGGTTTTCCCTTGTTGGGTAACCCACAAAGGGCAAGGAAACCTGAGAGGTACCTGCTTGAGATGGTCCACAGTGAGCGGCAGGTGCTGGAGCGTCATCAGGATCTGCTGGAGGAGGGGAATGTTGTTGGTCGTCTTGGAGTATGTCAGCCAATTGTTAAGAAGCTTGTAGCCGCCTACGTCAATAAACCTGGAGGTGGGCGGGAGCAGAACTTCGAACAGCCTTCCGGGTTTCCAAACCGTCCCCCCTTACTATGCCTAGTGCGCCCACCAATGACCCGGGAACCCCAAGTCACACCTGCCCCGGCAACGGGCAGTTCCCCACTCACTTGATCAGTACTTCAGACGAACGGGTTTGAAGCAGGATGTTCAAGTAGGTGCACCGACTCACCATCTTTCTTGCTTCCTTCATTAGACTGTGGAAGAGCAGATGGGGTCAGAGAAGGGCAGAGCACTCCTTTCACAGCAGCAGCATCTGCAGGGTGCTGAGCAACCCCAGAAACTCCAGAAGGAAGGAGCACAGCCATCCAGGGAGAGGAGCCCCACTGCTCCTGGACACCACGACACACAGAAGGCTGTCTCTGGGATCTGAGTCCGGGGCTCAACCACCCCTCCACAGCCTGTGAAGACCGGCTTAGAGACTGTTTTTTTTTAAGCCAGAAATTGAACTCAGGACCTTGTGCTTGTCAGGCAGGTGCTGTGCCACTGAACTATATCCTCGGCCCTGCAGACCGGCTGAGAGACCCGCTTTTCCCTGGAATACAGAGGATCTCCAGAAGAGATACATTTCGGGTGTGTGGTATGTGACTTAAAGCAAAACCAAAAACCTGTCAGCAGGCTGTGCTGCTCTCTTTCTAGTGTGACTCCCGGGACTGTGAATTGTGTCCTAGTCCCAGCTTCTGTCACTTCTCCTAGGGTCAGGGGCTTTGAATCCTTTTCTCTTCACTTGCCTTCCCACCCTCCGCTAGGACATGCACTTCTGCCTCAGCCACAGCTGCAGAGAACACCCAAAATCCTCTGCTTACAACAAAACCCGAACACAGCACAGGCTCACCTGAAGATCTTGGAAATCCCATCCACACTCTTGACTTCCCCATCTCGGTTTAGAAAGCTGTCCAGGCCCTTGAGAAGCTCTTTGGGGTCTATGGGACCAGAACCCATGATCTTGGTTTCTGAGAACAAAATAAATGCACAGAATAAGTGGGAAGTGGAAGGAAGGACAGTTGCAGTATGCTCTCTACTAAATCCCACCACTATATTTGACAGAACTTAGTGCCGGATTTTTAAATTAACTGCATTCAGCTGTTTTGCTCAGTTATACTATTTTCTAGACAAATAAAAGCCTGGTTTTACTTACACACCATCACTACTGAGAAAATAGCCCTGGCAAGTTAAACATGCATGAGGTGAGCACATGAGCGAATGCCAAGGAACTAGGGGGGCAGGCAGGGCAGCACACCTGCCTCCCTCCTGTCACACACTTCTGGGACCGCTGGGTTTCACGAGATGACACTCAAGCTAAATTCAAGTTCCTGTGAGAAGATATTCAACTTGCATAGCACTTGTTGTTCTAAGCCGTTTTCGATCATCACTGACGCATCTGGCCTGCACCAATCTTAGGTGTTTAGGCTAAATGTCTCCCAAGAGTCAATTTCCTTTTGCCTAAGCCCTGCAAGTGTCAAAATCACAAGGGGCAGATTGTGCCAGCTGAAGTGACAGGCGATAGGGGGAAAATAACACTTGGAGAGAGCCCCTTTCACAGAGGGCCTGGCGACAGCTCCGAAGTGGAAGAAAAGGGCCCCGCCGGAGTGAAGAGAGCGGGTCCCTCGGCCCCAGTGACGCCTTTAACCGACCCCACCCTACATGTTTCATTATTCAGTTTTTCAAAAGCGAAATGCAAACCTGGCCCTCTACTTCACTTGTTAAGTAACCACCACCCAGTACCCGCAAGAAAAGCCTAAAACTAAAGCTCATGGAACTGACAAGTAACTACAAATTGGCAAAGTGCTATAATTTGAAACAGCTGCTTTGTATTAGGATGGAGAAGGAGTTTATCAAAAGCTAAACACTTTTAATGGAAGGGACAGAAGTGTGAAGCAATTTTATAGTCCCAAACCAAACTTCTAGGGAGGTAACTTAGGCTCAGTGTGGTTCTCACTGGCACTTTATCCACACCACCTCTAACACAGGCTTCTGAGAAACAGCAGAGGAAGCCACGCAGCAATGTCTGTATTTGGACAGCTGGGCTCTCGCTGCGTAGTAAGGTGGCACTGAAGAGACCACAGAAACAACCCCAGAGGAGTAAAATGTCAGCGTTTACCAAGACAACTATAGCCGATGCAGGAGAGAACCCGGAACCGCCATAAAGACAAGTGGGAGCTAAAGTCAGACAAAAAAATTCAAAAAGAATACTAGAAAATGTTAGAAGTTTGTGGGGCAACTTAGTAAGACACGTAAAGTAATTCAAATTAATTACTACGTTCTCAAGCCAAAAAAGAAAAACACATAAAAATCGCAGTCTTTCGGTTCTCCCACCAAACGGGTCAATTTCTAACTGTGTAGGCCCTCACAAGCCAGGCAGGCAAGTGGGGGAAGGGATGCTGAGAGGTGAGCAAGACTGGGGAACCGTACTGCCCCTGCAACCCCAGAGCCTCCTCACCGACAAGCGGCACGCGAGACCCAAGGAAGAGGGCATTCCACAGAATACTGCAAAGGGTCAGCGGCCTGTGAGCCAAAGCCGCTGAAGTATGGTGATTATTACACAGACAGACGGGGAGAAAGGGATTTTGCCCAAGTGGTGAGATACTCTATGATGATATGCAGAAAACGATCCAGCAATACAAAGACACGACAGATACAAAAGACTTCCCATATGTATAAGACTAGAAAAGCAATAAACAGGTCCAACGTCATATCATGTATCACAAGCAATCAAAAATCTGATTTTTAAAATGTCTATACAAACATACACACACCTGCCCATGAGATTCCAAAACAAAATATATACAATTTGATAAAAAGTCACAAATTAAACATTCAAACCAGGGCCCCCTGAACCCAGCCAAGTGTGGCTGATTCAAAACAAGCTCGGAGAATTCCCCGACCCCTCACCGAAGGATGAAAGAAAGCCATTCTTACAAGGACAACGGACCAATCAGTACCAAGCTGTGTCCACTGCCCTCTGCTGGAAATGGGACCCAGATACTCGCAATCCCCATTGTATACATAAACTGGAATAAAAGACATAATAGTCAAGGAAGCTAGGAAAAAAACAATAAAAATTTCATTCCCAGTATTATTTGGGAACTCTAAAGGAAATTGTCTTATGTGATACAATTTCAAGTGGATTTTCTCCCAGTGGCCTTCCTTATTTAAGAACCCTAAATGTCATACAGCACTCCTCACTTCAAAGTTAGCACATTCTGAAAGCAGTTCCCAGGTACTCAAGCGGAAAGAAGTGCAGAGCACAGTATTCCCAGGACAGGCCAAGGAGGCACTTGAAGTGACCAGGGAAGGCAGGGACAGGGACCGAGTGTCCTAGAGCCTGGAATTCAAGCTTCAGGAAGCTTTCTGGAGCCACGCAGCATCCAGGATGTGTTCTAATGAGCAGCAGCACAACCTATAGGGGGCGCTACATACCCCAGGCTCCCTCCAGCTGTTGCCGCCCGGGCTTCACGTGAGGCTGCAAGCAGAGCTGCGCAAAGCGCTGGGGTTTCCTGCCACTCTTACCGGGGCTCAAGCCTTACTGCTTCACCGTGAGCCCTGCTCCAGGGTTAATCAAGCCTCAGCTCACGTTACTCCGCACTCACAATGAAACAGGACAGAATCGGTTCAGGAAAAAATTCTGTGCAAGCCAAAGCTCTTAAAGAGCTGATCACAACTATCTCCTAACAAAAGCAAAGGAGTCTCATATTTAATCTAGAGGCCTTAGCACTGCTGGAAATGAAGATGCTTTGTCCCTCAGTGTTCGGGAATTTCCTAGTATGTCTCAATGGCGCATTGGATTATGTCTCTCAGATGATTCACAAGGACCTAAATTTCCTCGAAAGTGCCAAGTAACCCTCAAAAGTCATTTCTAAATTCTGATATGAAGGTGGGCGTGATGGTACATGCCTGTGATCCCAGCACTAGGGAGACTAGCGCCCAAAAAACTCTGTTGACTGCCTCAAAAGCTTATTTGGTTTTCAATAAAGATATAAAATCACATACAGCATTGTCACACCTAGGGAAGATTCCAAAATGTAATTCTGGCCCAGTATGGTAGAATACACCTATAATCCCAGCACCTGTGAGGCTGAGGCAGGGAGGTTGCTAAGCCTGGGCTACACAGTCAGCTCAAGGCCAGCCTAAAATACAGTGAAACTACCTCAAAAAAAAAAAAAAAAAAAAAAAAAAAAAGAATGGCATTTTGGTCGTTCCTACAAAGGTCAGGTTGTCCAGATGGATATGGTTTCCCTGAGCAAACCTTGCTTCCCATCTCCCACATTAAGGAAGATCTTCTTTACTAATCAACCCCTGTTCACTAGAGACCAGAAGCCCCAGTGGGTGGGATGTTCAGCTCCAAAGGTAGATAGGCTGCAGAGGCACAGGGCAAACTGCTTAAAAGATAAAAAAAAGACTTGTGGTCAACAGACATGTGGAAGAGTCTCACCCACCCACCACAGTAGTTACAGAATCCACACCCAGGAGAAAACTGGCCCTAAGTCTCCCAGGACAGCTGTACAAACTGGCTCCTAGAAACTCCAAGCTTCAATACAGGACTTCAAAAAAAAGAAGTATATGGAGTCTGATAAGATGAAGCTGGGGGAAGTTAAGAACCAAAACCCAGCGCCACCCTCAGACAGGGCCTGACTTTCAGCATGCACCCACTGCCACGGCCCGGCACAGGTAGAGCATTAAGAGGGCACTGTGATTTCTATTAATGCTTTTAAGAAATTTTTTAGAAGGGAAGGAAAAAAAAATTCAAAAAAGGTGGCTCTTTGGGAAAAAGAAACGAAAGCCGTGAAATGTAATACCAGAAATGTTTTGCTTACCAGAAACCGAAGCTTGCTTCCCCCTGCCTTGAGTTTACCACTGCAGCCTCCTTTCCTAAAGATTCACTTCTCCTCCTAGTACCAACGTATAAGGTAAGCACTGGAGAACGTGACAAAGCACTGGACACGAAAGAGCTTAACCCCAGCTAGAGGTGGGAGGAAGGGTGACTTAGAAAGTTCTCAAAGTACTCCCTCTCCCCGCAGTCTCAACACAAAGCAATCAAAAGCAGGAGGCTGGAGGCCTAGTTCCCAAGCAGAAATGTCACAGCTCAGTGTCACTAGGCCTCGATTGTCTATAAAGGTACAACCCTCTCCTCGGTCTCCTACAGCACACGATGCTCCAGAGGACCCCCAGCCTGCAAGTACAACTGAGGTTTGACTGGTTTTAGCCCTATGCAATGCAAGTGGGATACACTCCCAAAGCAGTGATGAGTGGTGGAAGATTAAAATAAAAAGCAACAGACTGGTGGTTACAACATAAAAACTAGAGCCACTAGAGGACAGGGTCAGCCAAGAAACCTAACTCTCACAAGCCTTATCCCTTTAAGAGAAAGGCTTTTAAAAGATTACATCGAAACGAGGAAAATGTCTTCTCCCTAACTGTAAGGCGCACGGGGCGGCGGAAAGATCTGCAGAGCGAGGGGGTGGAGCCGAGGTGGGGCGGACGCCGATTACATCACCGCTCACGGCGACTCCTCCCTCCACCAGCGGCTGGGACGGCCCCGAACCCAAGATGGCAAAGGGAGAGAAGACAACAGAGGAGGCCATTTTGTAGACGAGGACTCAACTCAAAAAGCTCTCGGCAGGGCTCTGCCGGTAGCGACAATTACATTACAAAACACTTTTAAAAAGAAAGGAAAAAGGAAAAAAAGCGAAGCCCGCCCCACGCTGATAATCTTATTCTGAATTAGCGTAATGAAAATAAAAGCAATTAAAATATTTCGAAGAACAATTTACGGGGAATTGAATTGCAAGTTCAACTGCTACCATCGACCACCCTCATCCTCCCTATAAAGGGAAGGGGGAGGACTTGGCGCCCCCCCTTAACAAATAGGGTTGAGATGGGAGGACAGGAGAAAAACGGGTCGACACAACCTGCAACGCCGCTTGCAAGACAAAAGGACAAGGAAAGTCGCCATATTGAAGCAGGGAAGAAAAAAATTCCTTTTAACGACACAAATCTTTTAGAAAGCTAGCATTCAATTGCACTAAATGGCTTTTAAAATTATATTCCTGAATTCCACATTTCCCAACCTTTCCGCCCTCTATTTTAGCTATATCCCCCAACCAAAAAGTATCAAGTTAAAATGTTAATCACTTTGCTTTTAAATAACCTATGCAATCTGCAACAATTACAAGACATTCTTTACCTCCCGATTGTTATGTATTGAAATATTGTCCTAGATTACGTGTCTTGCAATCTTTATTCCTAGATTGCCACCTTTTAACAATATATCCCAATCAAATTACATTATAACTGAGGATTTAACACTTAAAACCCAGCTATTACTTTTCTCTGCCCATCTCCTTACCCTGCAATCTTTATGTACAGATTGCTTATTCATCTGGCAAATTGAAAGGCGCCCTGCTTGTCTCACACACAAAGAAGTGGGACTTCTGGGCCACAAGATCCACCATCTTTTGTATGTGAGCTCATTAACCCTTTTGAAGACTGCTGTTACCCAGAGGAAGGTAACCATTCCTCCTTATAAAAAGCAAACATGCTTTGGCAGTCTGGAAATTGCCTGTATTAACAAGGGTTAACCATCAAAAGTCTCACTTGCTGGCCCTCCCTGCACCCTCTCCTTGCCTGCAGCGTAGCAGGGAAGAGGTAGGTGGTAGGGGAGAGAAAACAAGACTGTTTAGACCAAAAGGCCCTTTTTAATGGAGATCAAGTGACCGGATTTGGTCCTTCTCCAGCTCTATATTTGTTCTATGGTCTCATTTCTTCCTCCCATTATTTTTGGTTTCACAACGGGAAACGTTGATTTCTTGTTGCAAGGCTGGTTTTTGAAAATCCGACACTTACTATCCAATTTTTTTGCGACGTCAGCACCTCGGGCTCAGGGGGGGAGGGGGCAAAATTTGGAGGAAAAAAATAAAACCACCAACCAGGACCCAAAACTCAATTATTCAGGGGGCCTCATTGGATCAAAAAGTCTCTTAAAAAAGCAAGGCCAACTCAGTATTCATCCCCCCCCCACCGGACTCCGTTTAGGGAGGGGGGTCGTAGAAAAAATTCTGAGTGGATGCAAAAAAGGAAACGCTGGATGAGTGAAATTGGGTTGGATTTGGGAAGGGAGGGTGGTTGATTGTTTTTGAAGTATGTGGTGACGGTCCTTCGGCCACAGATCTCAAGTCCCAAGCAGCGTGGGCTGGTGGGGTGGGCAAGATAGGTGGGCAAGGGCAGAAGACACAAGTGGTTGGGCTGGTGGCTGCGGTTTTCCCTTTCCCCCCTCTGGATCCTTCAAGGGCTTAGATGTTGTTGCGGCTCGTGTCTGTTTTCCTCGTGGCCGGCCTGTCTTTCTCCGAGAAAATTCAAACCTGGGGTGAAAGGAACACAAGGGAGAAAGATACAATCAGTACGGGTCGCTCTCAACACTCCACGCTACCACTTTCTTCGTCCCCGAACACCTCCGTGCCCCACTCCGCGAACAGCCGCTTAAAAACAACCGTGGCTGCCAACCCGATCCCATCCGATCTGGGTTCCAAGGCCAACGCGCTACGCAAAAAATAAAAAACCCCACCACTCTAAATCACAAGACCCGCAAACTTACCTCTAACCGAACTCCAGAATGGCGCCTGCAGGAACGGGTGGAGTCTTTTATATCAGGACGCCGCCCAAAACGCCCAAACGTACTGGCGAAACGCCCTTGTCGCGAGAGAGTGTGCGCGAGGCGCGACCTTATTGGCCAACACGGAAGACAACTCGCCAAAGGATTGGCTAGCTTTCGGACAGCCCCTTCCCAGCCCCCGCTTCCGCCTCCTTCTTGATCCGGGCGACGCGTACGCGTGATCACGCCCTAGCACCGCCCTTTCCACCTTCCACCACTTCCGCCCTACGAACGTGTCTCACCCTGGATTGGTAGAAACTCCCGGACGCATGCGCAGTGAAAGGATCCTGCTTAAAAACGCCCTCAAAATTGCTTCTATGGCAAACTGTAAGGATGGAATCTAAGAGCCATAGTGAACAGTGCAGAAGAAACACAATTTTGAGGGCTAATTCGATTGTGACGCAGTTGAAATTAGCTTCTGCTCACGCCCCCTTTTAACGCGTACGTTCTGACGCAAACGCGCGGCCACCTTCCGCACTGCGGACGTCTCTGCTCTACCGGAGTCAGTTTCCGGGAGCATGCGCAAAACCCCGTACGTGAAGATGGCGATATTCATAGTGCACACGCTAGTGAAGCGGTGTCCTATCCTTTCACCCTTCAGAAGGATCAGCGGAGTTCAGGTAACTCCTTCTGGAAGGCATTCGGTAAAATCCTCGACCTAGTTATACTTTCTGTAAGTTTTCGTTTCATTCCCTTCCCTTGGCTTGTGCCTCAACTGTGCAAGCAGCACTTAAGTCCAGGACCACCACCCGCTGGCCGATACCGCGCGACTTTCTAATCCTGAGTTGACGTCTAAAAAGCCTGTTGGGTGTCATCTTCTCCCCGAAAAACCATGTTAAAAGTAACTAGGCAGAGTAACTAGGTGGAGGTATTATCCATTTGGTTGTTCACAACCAGATCTTAAGCTAGTGTCAAAGTTTGTGACGGCCCAGAGTATCCTGGAATTAAAGGACCCTAACTTTGCTCTCTGTCACCAAGTAAAGCCAAGATACATTCTCAGGACCTAGGAACCAGTTTCTCAGCGTGTTACTTATCAAAGCGTTGGGAGGGCTTAATACTGCCCTTTGAATTGAGGCTTTACTCACCCCCCGGAGAGTCTCGGTAGATCAGGGTAGGGCAGATTCGTGGTGGGGCAGGGTGTGACAGTGGCAGTGGGACAAGCTGCCACTCCCGAAAGGGGAATTTGAGAGTGGTAACAGAGGTCACCGGAGAGTTAATGACTGGCCTGGAAGCTTTAAAGCTGGCGTTAGGACTCAGGTTTGTTTTGCTGTATGGTATGTTGGCCTTCCAAATTCTTGTAAAACTGGGTAACTCAGTGACTTGGGAGTCGATCGAGCTGCATGCTCACCTGCCTTGTTTACTCCTAACACCATATGTTTTACTTCAAGAGACTTAAACACATTCTTTTCCTTCCACAGGACTCAGTTCATTCGCCAAAACACATAAGTACCTTTACGTGCTAGGTTTTAAAATTGTTTTAAGGGGCTGGGGATATAGCTCAGTGGAATAAACGCCTGCCTAGCAAGCGCAGGGTCCTGAGTTCAATCCCCAGTACCGCCAAAAAAAAAAAAAAAAATTGTTTTAAATTAAGATTGCTTGCCAGACACCTATTTTCATTATCCTTTCTCATTAGCCTCTTAAACCGGGCGTGGTAGCTGGGCGTGGTGGTGCACGCCTGTAATCCCAGCACTCAGGAGGCTGAGGCAGGAAGATTGTTTCGAGTTCAAGAGCAGTAGGGGCCACAAAGCGCAAGGCCACCCTGAACTGCATAGTGAGACCCTGTCTCAAAAAGACAATAAAACACAAAACGTGGGCTGGGGATATAGCTCAGTGGCATAAGCGCTTGTCTAGCAATCCTGAAATCATGAGTTTGATTCTTGATACCAAAATAAATAAACTGGGCGTGGTGGCACACGCCTGTAATCCTAACACTCCGCCTGTAATCCTAACACTCCCGGAGGCTGAGACAGGAGGATTACCACGAGTTGGAGGTGAATAGTGAATTAAAGGCCAAGCTGAAGGACACAGTGGGCCTTTTCTCAAAACAAACAAAAAAAAACAACTGAACATTAGCCTCTGTTTTAGGGTCCAGCTGGGGTTAGGGACTGTTAGTTAATGTCAGTTTAACCTCAGCGAAAATCCTACCTTCCATATATATTCCTGCTAAGCTACATTAACACTGAATATCATATCCCTCCTTCCCCAAAGGGTAAGCAAAATGACTGAGTCCTTTCCTTTGACTCACTGTCTTGTTTTGCCCTCCTTTATAGGTTCCCCTCCAGACTTTTTGCACCAAAGCTCCTCCTGGAAAAGATACTTTGCTCCCAGCTCCTGTTTCTCCTTATGAAAATGAACCCTGGAAATACCTGGACTCAGAAGGTACTAGGGGAAGGGGGTCAGGCGGGGTCTGCAATAATGGCATAGATATTCCCCCCCGCAACAACTTGCCTGGCCTTTGTTTCAGAATACCAGAGCCGCTATGGTTCTCGCCCCATCTGGGCTGACTACCGCCGCAACCACAAAGGTGGCGTCCCCCCGCAGCGGACTCGGAGGATGTGCATTGTGAGTTCCTGAGCGCTGCACATGGAGCTGGGGAGAAGCCATCATGAGGGGAGGGAATTCACTCTGACAGTGAGGGGAACATCTCCAACTCCACGTTCTCTTTTCTACAGCGTAAGAATAAAGTTGCGGGGAATCCTTGTCCCATCTGCCGGGATCACAAGTTGCACGTGGACTTCAGGGTAAGGGGAATCTCTTACCCAGAACAAGGGTTTGGAGCCTCTTTGTCACAGGCACCCACACTTCACCACACCCACCTCTCTACAGTCCGTTTGTAGTGAATGTTTGTGGCAATACAGAACACTCTTCTCTAACCATTTGCTTTTTTTATGGATTGCACTAAAAGGTCTGTCCCGTGTCCATGAGATGTACATTTTGCAGGTTAAAAAAAGTTTTTGTGGTTGGTTGGTTGGTTTTGAGTTTTTTGTGACAAGATCTTGTTATGTCGTTTAGGCTGGCCTCAAACTCCTGGTGATCCTCCTGCCTCAGCCTCCCAGCTGCTGGAGTTATAGGTGTGTGCCACTACACCTAGCAAAAATAATTCTTGTTTTTTTCTCTTTTTGAGACAAGTTCAGGCTGGCTTTGAACTCCAGACTACTGTCTTTCTGTGGTTTTATTTCCAGGGCGTGTTTTTTGGGTGTGCTAGATTTTAAGGCTGGAGATGAGAGATAGGAAGCTTAGTATAAAATCTAAGGGGCCAAGCCAGGCATGGTGGCACACACCTGTAATCTCAGCACTTGGGAGTCTAAGGCAAGAGGATCATTGAGAGTTCCAGACCAGCTTGAACTACAAAGTGAGCTCAAGGCCAGCCTGAACTGCATAGCGAGACCATGTCAAAAAGACAAAAAAAAAAATCTAAGGGGCTGTTTTTTAAAGAGCCTTGAACAGTGAAGAGGATTGGACTTGCTCCTTAAATTGAAAGCATTTCGTAAAAAATGAGAATACTTTTCCAAGCTGGCAGTGAAGATGAGTAGCTGTGTGCAGGGCATTACGGGAGTGAGGCCCTGTGTACACTGGTGCGAGGGTGAGGCCGTGTGCAGCCCCGATGGCCCTCCTGACACAGGTCACAGCACCCTGCAGACGCCTTCCTGGGCTCAGCTGTGTACAGTGGGCTAGAAGGAGCATAACTGAGATTACAGCGGAGCGGCCCAGGGACCCCGCTGCCGCGCCACCCCGTAGATACCCTGCTCGTCCCTCCCTCTTACTCCTGCGCCTGGTTTGTCAGCTGAGAGCCATTCTTCGCAGTCGGACCCGTGAAGTTGTTCCCAGTCGGCATATCAACCATTCAGCATGGTGCAGGGTTTCAGTCCCTTACACACACGAAACAGTACCTAGTCCTGTTCCCACGTGTAGGGTGTGTGTGTGCAGTGGCTGACGGCCCATGAATTGACGGGGTGGCCTGGGCCGCGGAGGAGGCGCAGATCCGGGAAAACTGGCTGGGGAAGGGCATATGGACGAGGCGGGATGGAACAGGCGGCCCTGGGGGTCTGGCTGCTGGGCCCGGCCTCTCGTGTCGCTGCACCACTCTCTCCCGCAGAATGTGAAGCTCTTGGAGCAGTTCGTCTGTGCCCACACAGGCATCATCTTCCATGCTCCATACACAGGTGAGCCCTGCGTTCCTGTCACTCCGCCCTCACTGCCTGTTTGAGTCATTGCACGTGGGCATTTGGTGGGGGACGTACAAAGTGTGATTGAACCTTTTGGAAATCTTAGGGGGAGATGCTCATGCTAAAGCTGTTACATGTGGGAAAAAGATACAGAGCAGCACCTCTGTGAGCAGGGGTCAGGGTAGCTCTTCAAGGGTAAATGGTGCTGAGTGTGGTGGCGCATGACTGTAATCTCAGCATTTGAGAGGCTGAGGCAAGGGAACTGCCATGAGTTGGAGGCCAGCCTGGGCTACAAAGTGAGTTAGTTCAAGGCCAACCTGAACTATGTAGTGAGACCCTCTCAAAAAACAGAATTAACTGCAGTGTGTTCCTTTCTGTCTACAGCTGCTCCCAGTGACAGTGTTGTATTTTCTCTTAAGGTCTATAGAAAACTTTTGCCAGCGCCTGCTTTCGAGCAAGATAAACTTAATTATCTGTTGGTTTATTGAGAGAAACTTTTTTTTGTCTTTTGGAAACAGGGTCTCGCTATGCATTTTGGGCTGGCCTTGAGCTCACTTTGTAGCCCAGGCTGGCCTCGAACTCCCAACGATCCTCCTGCCTCAGCCTCCCGAGTTCTGGAATTACAAACTGAAAGGAATTGTGAATGTGTAATTGTTTGATCAATCTTGCATGCCTATATCTGGTTTTCACCATTTTGGAGATAACATTATGTAACATAACAACCGCTGTTAGTATCAAGCAAGGTAAACTTGCAAACAATGATCTGTGTTCCTGTGTTGGACAGTGCGGCAGCGTGGTCAGTGTTCACTTTGTCAAGGATTTTCCCACTGTGTTGCACTGTGCTGTCAGACCACCTTCCCTGGGTTGGAGGCTGTTTCTTACTGGAGCCATCTCTGGGGACTGACCCCCTCAGCCCTCATCACACTTGCCTGTGATTATGTTTTGCCCCCCACTTGCTTTTTTCTCCTCTGGGAATCAAACTCAGGACCTTTCGCTTTCAAGGCAGGCACTGTGCTGCTGAGCTATATCCCTGGCTTTTTTTGGTTGTTTGAGACTGTGTCTGTGTAGCCCAGGCTTTCCTTGAACTTGGGGCAATCTTCCTGCCTCATTCTCCTGAGTGTTGGGGCTATGGGCATACACCACAACACCCTGCTCTGCGCCCTTTCTTGAGGGCTTTACCATTAGATGGTTTTCCTGTAGTGGCTGAGGCCCTACGTCCTCACCCTAGCTTGCAGAGAGGGGGAGGTGGTCCTCTCAAGGCAGAGGAGGTAATTGAGCCCCGGGAACGGGTCACCAGGAAACCTGGGCCCTCCACATCCAGCCCTGTCATTGCATAGAAGCAGCTGTGCTTTTTGAGTCACTGCATCTTAGCAATGTGCACCTGGTTCTCCCTCTGCAGGGGTTTGTATGAAGCAGCACAAGAAGTTGACTCAGGCTATCCAGGAAGCCAGGGAGCACGGTGAGTGATGGAGGACAGTGTCATCGGGCACGGGGGGATGCAGGTCTGGGTGGGCCCAGCGAGTGCGAGCCTCCCTCCCTGCAGGGTTTCCCCATGCTCTCTCCCAGATGTCCTCCAGCCTCACTGTCCCTGTCCCTCTGCTGAATGTTGTCGCCTGCCTGTCTAGTGTCCATATGACGTGACCCCAGTGCCCCAGCAAGTTCGTAGGAAGATCTTTTGTGTACACTTCTGGCCCTGGCTCCTGGCCCCTCTGCACAGGCCAGTGTGAGCCCCACCCCGCCTCTGGAGCAGGCCTGGCTCCAGGCCCTGGGGCAGGGTGCGAGACTTTGTCGGCTGGAGCCCTGCAGGAGGTCACTGGTGTCGCTGGGACAAGCTGCTCTTGGGCCACATGCAGCACTTGTGGAGGTGCCGGAGGCCTCAGGCCTTCATGGGGCACCCTTCGTGGGGTTCATCTGGTTGCCGCCTTACCCGTACACCTGTCCTCACTGCCCACCTCCGCCTTGTTCTCCTCCATCTCCCAGGGCTCCTCAGTTACCACATTCCCCAGGTGGAGCCCCGGGACCTCGACTTTGGGACGTCGCATGGAGCCGTGAGTGCCACTTCGCCCGCCCCCAGCCTGCTTTCCGGTGACCCTTGGTACCCCTGGTACAGCTGGAGGCAGCCACCAGAGAGAGAACTGTCCCGGCTTCGCCGGCTCTACCAGGGCCATCTCCGAGAAGAGAGCGGCCCCCCGCCTGCGTCCATGCCCCAGGAGCCCGCTGTGGCCCCGGCTGAGCAGAACCCTCTGAGTGCTCCATAGGACCTGGACGCCGAGCAGGATGGCCAAGGGCTCGGGCACTGGCGGCCGGCAGCCCGGGAGGCCCCGAGGAAGGGTCGCTCCGTCTGCGGCAGAGGGAGGGGCGCACCTGTGTGGGCGGTGGGAGCAGCGGGTTAGCGCTCGCTCCCTGGCTTGGACTTGGGCCAACCCACTTTCTCTACAATAAAGCTGTGTGTCCCGACTCTGGCTTGCTTTGCACTGAGCTTCCGGTGAAAGCCTTTGAGGGTAGGGTGGGTGAGTGGTGCTTGCTGTGTATTTATTCATGCTGGGGGTGGTGGTGCAATCCTATAATCCCAACCCTCGGGAGGCCCAGGCGGGGGTTCGCTGGGAGGTTGAGACTAGCCTGAGCTGCATAGTGAGACCCTGTTTCAATCATTTTTATGTATTTGTTGTGCTGGGGATTGAACCCAGAGCCTTCACATTACATCTCCGGTCCTTTTCCTGCTTTTTTTTTTTTTTTTGTACTGGCAATCAGATTCGGGACCTTGCGCTGGCCAGGCAGGCCCTGTGCCGCTGAGCCGTATCCCGGCTTCTTTTTTCTGTTTTTTGTCTTAGACAACATGTTGCTAAGTAGCCAGGGCGGAGTTGGACTTGGGGTCCTTCTGCCTCGGCCTCAGGGAGTGCTGGGATTAAGGGCGTGTGCCGGTGTTCTGAGACAAGGGCTCTCGCGCCGGCCGCGCTCTTCGACAGTGCGGGCCAGGAACGGGGACGCGTCCGGCCGGGTCACCGTCCGCGGCGCGCGTCGGCACCCCAGTTGCGTGGGAGCCGCAGGCCGGGTGGCTCGGGGCCTCCGGACGCCGGGGGTGGGGCGGGGGCGGGGTAAAGAGCGGAGGGCGGAAGTGACGTCGCGCGGGCGGGTCCGGCCTCGCACAATGGGCCATGGAGTTCCCTTTCGATGTGGATGCGCTGCTCCCGGAGCGGATCACGGTGCTGGACCAGCACCTGCGGCCCCCGGCCCGCCGACCCGGAACCACAACGCCAGCCCGGTGACATCTCGATCCCGCCCCGTGGCCGCTCTTCTCTCGTGCCTCGCCGAACCCGGGCCAGGCACCACGCCCCCTTTTCTCTGACTAGCGGCCACTCCTTTCGATGTCCTGGCCTAGCCTTGTGACTCTCAGCCTGGTGGCACTGACCAGTGCTTGGAAATGTGGCTTTTCAGCCTTTGGCCCGTTGTGGTCCCAACTATAGGCCGTGGCTGACTCGCCCTCCCTGTTCCCCGTAGTGACCGCAAGCATGGAGTGTCCCACCTGGGAGGTGTGACAAAACTCTGGGCTCCAAAAGGGCGGTGGGGGGAATCTGGTTGTAAAGTCCCAGGCAAAGGTGGGGAAGCTGGAAGTGTGAACCTGGCTGAGCTGCGGCCCAGGTTCCTGGAATCCTCCACTTAAGAGAGTGAGTGTCTGACTTGTCTCCTTTCTCCACAGTGTTGATCTGCAGCAGCAAATTATGACCATTGTCGATGAACTGGGCAAGGCGTCCGCCAAGGTACTGGGGGTGTGGATGGTGTCAAAGGGGGCCCTCTGTGGCGTTTCAGACAAGGGGAAGCCTGGGCATTTGTGGAAAGTCTGCCTTTTCGTCTTCACAGGCCCAGCATCTTCCTGCCCCAATTACCAGCGCATCAAGGATGCAGAGTAACCGCCACGTCATCTATGTGCTGAAAGACACTTCTGCCCGGCCGTGAGTGCCCCTGGAGCTTTGTCCCTTAACCCCTTGCACCCTCAGTGCTTCCCCCTTCTTTGACTTTACCTCCTCCAGACGCCACCACTGGCCTGTGCACTGTTGTCCTCATCCTACAGGGCTGGGAAAGGAGCCGTTGTTGGTTTCCTCAAAGTTGGGTACAAGAAGCTCTTTGTGCTGGTGAGTGCTGCTGGAAGCCGGGGACCCGAACGCCTTGGTTCCAGGGAAGAGTGCTGGAGCTGGAGAGGTGACAGAGACGCCTGGGTCTCTAGAGAGATTTGTTCTTGATCCCGTAGGATGACCGCGAGGCTCACAATGAGGTGGAACCACTCTGCATCCTGGACTTTTACATACACGAGTCACTGCAGCGTCATGGCCACGGGCGAGAACTCTTCCAGTACATGCTGCAGGTACCCCCGGCCCCACGGATTCATCCAAAATAAAGATCCTTTGCCCTAAGCCCTTCCAGAGCCCGTGCTGCCCCAGCCCCTGAAGCCTTGCCATGGCCCCCTCCTGTCTCCTTCCCAGGCTCCGAACTCCTGTTGGCATGCTTTCCCCAGATCTCCTCCTACCCCAGGTCTCCTGTTCCCTGCAGAAGGAACGGGTTGAACCACACCAGCTGGCCATTGACCGACCCTCACAGAAGCTGCTGAAGTTCCTGAATAAGCACTACAGCCTGGAGACCACGGTCCCACAGGTTAGAAGCTTGGGGTGGACTGCAGTGAATATCCCCACTGGGGAAGTAAAGGACACCTTTCAAGAGCGCCTTATTCCCTGTGGTGTGGGGTTTGTTTTATATAGCTAAGTCCTTTCTTCTCCATTGCTCATGTGTAGCCGTGTCACCTTTGTGGGTTGTTTCTGCACCTCATTTTCACCCGTGCACATCTCCTTGGTGTAACACAGCCCGTTACCCAGTCAGCCAGTATTTATAATGCATACTCTCTGTTCTTGAGGAGCTCTGGTGTAACATGGGGAAGGTAATCTTGGTTAAAAGTACAGTACTGTGTTACTAATATTATTCATTTACTCAACAAATATATATCGAGCACCTGACGTCGTGGACACTAGGAATGGTTTACTCAATGAAAAAGTCAGAAATTGCCTCTTGTGGACCTTCTACCTGGGGGAGGAAGGACATAAATGAACTATATGCTATGGTTCATGATAAATACTCCGAAAAATGAGAGCAGGTGGAGAGGTGTAAGGAGTCCCAAGGTGGGGAGATGAGAGGGTGGGGCTGCAGGTTCACCTGGCCAATCGGAGAAGACCGCACAGAAATGTGCTGTTGAGGAACAGCTTATGAAAAGAGGGTGTCTGGGCTGGAGCTGTAGCTCAGTGGGAGTGTGCTTGGCTAGCATGGCTGAGGCCTGGGTTCAGTCCCCAGCACCAAAAGAGAAAGACAGCGTCCCAAACAGCAGGTGCCACTGCAGAGCCCTTGCGGGGGGATCTGAGCTGAGAGCTTAGAGGGCGTCAAACAGAGCAGACCCCGGGCCTGCCAGCTTCCTACAAACACTGAGGAGTTGACTCTGAGTGAACAAGAGCACTTTGGCTGCGATCATCTTGGCTCCTGGGTGACGAACATGCAGGGGAGAAGCGGGCAGACAGTTGGGCTCCTCCCTGAAGATGCCCGAAGGAAAGGATTTGGGCAGAGAGATTTGAGCGTAGGTAGGTTATTGAAGTAACAGGACAAGATGAAGTAACCAAAAGGGGAGTAGAGATTGAGGCGCAGTCTAAGGCCTGGAGCTTTGGAGATTTTTTGACAAGAACATGGCAGGAATGACCAGAAGGCAGGGTTGGGACAAACAGGAAGGAGGCACTGTACTGTGGACGAAGGCCTCACAAGGAATGGCTTCTGGGCCAGATAAGAGGTTGGCAAGGTGACTACTGGATTTGGCTGTCTGGGGCTATTGTTGATTCTGAGCTGTTTTGATGCAGGGGTGTATGGGAGCCTGGACATGAGAGCAGGAGACTGAGAAGCTAGGAGCTGGAGACAGCAAGAATCGACCGCTTTTTTTTTTTTTTCTTTTCTCTGAGACAGTCTCACTGTGTAGTTCAGGCTGGCCTTGAATTTAGGGCAATGCTCCTGCCTCAGCCTCCTCAATGCTGGGATTACAGGTGTGTGCTGGCCACTTTTTAAAATGCTATTTTAAGGGAAGGAGGTGTAACTCAGTGGTAGGGAGCTTGTCAGTACACAAAACTCTGGTTCAGTTTCAGCAATGCAAATAAATGTTACTTTAAGGGGAAGAGATCAGTAGATAGCTGGACAGTTAGAGGAGGAAGTGGATCGAGAAAGGGTTAGTTAGTTGGGCATAGTGGTGCGTGCCTGTGATCCTAGCAGCTGGGAGGCTGAGACAGGAGGAATATTGTTGAGTTCAAGGCCAGCCTGAGCTACATAGTAAGACCCTGTCTCAAAAAAAACCAAACAAGCCAGGCGTGGTATATGCCTGTAATTCCAGCACTCGGGAGGCTGAGGCAGGAGGATTGCTGCAAGTTCAAGGCCAGCCTGCAGTACACAGTGGAATTGTTGAGAGAGAGAGAGAACCTAAAGTAAAAAAATATAAGACAAAAATGAATCTATACAGAGAAAATTTGATGATGTGACACCAGGCATAGTGGCACAAGCCCCTCATCGCAGCACTCCGGAGGCTGAGGCAGGAGGATTTGTTGCGAGTTCAAGGCCAGCCTGGGCTACAGAGTGAGCTCGAGGCCAGCCTGAACTGCATAGCAAGACCCTGTCTCAAAAAGACAAAAAAAAAACGCAAAGGAAGTAGTGGCCCATTTCCCCTCACCCTGTTTCTGGCAACGTCTCTTCTGCTGGGCTTTGGGTTTCCTTATCCTGAGCATTTCCCACATGCAGTACTGTGCTGTACGGGGCCTTTTCTTCTCTGGCCTCCCACACTGAGCGTAGTGTTTTGAGGGTTGCTGGATTTTTGAGGTCCATGCTGAGGCATACAGCAGCACGTCGTTCCTTTTCATGGCGAAGTTCTACTCTGTTACATGGACATGCCATGTTCTGTTTACCAGCTGACAGATACCTGATTGTTTCCACTTGTTGGCTATTATAATAAATCTTTTATTATTCATGTGTGAGATTTTGTTTAGACGTTTTGTTTAGTCTTCTTTAGGATATGTCTAAGAATGGGATTGCAGGGTACTGTGGTGACTGCTTTTTATGGAACCAATGAGCGGCTTGTCCACATGTGTAGTAGCCGTATTGCCTTCCATTGCGGCCAGCAGCGTCGCAAGGGTTTGTTTCTCCACCCTCCTGCTGGTGCTGGCTAACCTCCCCTTTCTAGCAGCAGCTATCCATGTGGGCGCGAGGTGGTAGCTTTTGCAGTTTTGATTTATATTTCTTAATGACTAATGCTACGGAACATTTTTAGCAACTTTTTAATCTGCTTATTGGCCATTTATATATCTTCTTTGGGTCTTGTTTGTACAAGTATTTTTTTCTTCCCCATCTTTAAAATTGTATTATATGTTTGTATTTAAATTGTACAAGTTAAACTGGGCATGGTGGCACTCACCTGTAATCCCAGCATTCGGGAGGCTGAGGCAGGAGGATCCTTGGGAGTTCAAGACTAGTTTGGGCTACAAAGTGAGCTCAAGGTCAGCCTAAACTGCATAACAAGACCTTTTCTCAAAAAGACAAAAAATAACAAAAGCCTCAAAAACAAAAAACTGCCCAGCAAGTGCAAGGTCCTGAGTTCAATTTCCAGTCCAAAAATATCCACAAAAATGAGTAAATTATATGTGCTAGCTAGTCCGCACATAACACCCTTATTAGTATATAATTTATGAATATTTTATTCTGTGGGGATTGTGTTCTGCTTTTTTCAACCAGAATTTGAATCCAAAGGCTTTGCACTAAGTTATATCTCCCTTTTTATATTTTATGTTGGAATAGGGTGTTAAGTTCCCTTCGCTGGGCTAGAACTTAAGGTCTTCCTGCCACAGCACTCCTCAGGCCTGCTTTTAATCTTGAGATAGGATCTTGCTAAACTGCCTAGGCTGGCCTTGAACTTGCAGTCCTTTCCCCTGAGCCTCCCGAATAGCTATGTCACTTTCCCTTAATAATGTGTTTGAAGTATCAAAGTTTTCCTTTTAATTTTTATGAAGTTCAATTTACCTATTTTCTATTACTTTGCTTTTGGTATCATATTTAAGAAACTGTTGGCTTGGGACCAAAGATGTAGCTCAAGGGTAGTATGCGCACCTTGCATGTGCAAGGCCCTGTTTCATTGCCAGTACTGGAAGAAAGAAAAGAAACAAGCTGGGTATGATGGTGCACACCTGTAATCCTAGCACTCGGGAGGCTGAGGCAGGAGAATGAGTTGAAGGCCAGCCTGGGCTATGTAGTGAGGCCCCGTCTCAGAAAAGACAGGAAAGGAAGCCATTGCCTGTGTAAGGTCAGAGGTCTCCCCATTTCCTTCTGAGTTTCGCGGTTTTGTATTTTACATTGAGGTCTTGGGCCGGGGATATGGCTCAGTGGCATAAGTGCTTGCCTGGTAAGCCTGAGGCCATGAGTTTGATTCCTGGTACCAAAAAAAAAAAAAAAATTACCTTCTCCACGTTGAGGTCTTGATCATTGGGAGTGTTTGTGGTGTGCAGTAAAGGTCCACGCTCACAGTCTTTCAAGTGCAGCTGTTACAAAGCGTGGTTCGGCAAGGGCCATGCCCTATCCAGCCTGTCAGCACTTGCGCGGAGAGTCAGTTCTAGATGTGAGTTTACCTCTGGGCCTGAGTCTCTGCTGACTGCCCCACCTCACACTGCCACGCTGTGTTCCTAGCACTCACTTTCCTAGCACAGTCTCCATGACGTAAGTGTTGGTACTGGGAACTGAACTCAGGACCTTGCAACTTGCCAGGCAAGTTGGTGCTTGTGCCACTGAGCTATATCCCCGGCCTCCATGAGGTAAGTTTTGAAACCAGGAGCTATAAGTTCTCCAGTTTTGTCCTTTTTCAAGATCGTTTGGCTCTGGAGGTCCTTGACAGGTGTACCTCACTTTTGGGAGCCGCTTGTTGGGGTTTGGTTTGCGTGGCCGGTCACCAGGCTTTGGCCCTCCTCCACACTCAAGTAAGCACCGAATGGGCGAGTGGCCAACGCTGTCTCGTGTGCTGCTCCTTCTAGGTGAACAACTTCGTGATCTTCGAAGGCTTCTTTGCGCATCAGCACCGTAAGTCTCCCAAGCTGGCCCTGCGGCTGGGGTGAAGGAAGGACCCTGGCTGCGGCTCGCAGCCCCCACTGAGGGGCACACGCTTGCTTCCTCACAGGGCCCCCCGCCCCCTCTCTGAGGGCCTCGCGACTCTCCCGCACTGCCACCGCCGAGCCCGCGCCCACTGGTAACCCTGCGTGCGTGGGCGGAGGGGCCGCTACCTGGGGCGGCTCCGGAGGCATCTGGCTCTCCCTCTTTGCCCTGCTCTCGGGGCTCTGTGGGCTAGATTCCGTCTGTGCTGAGAGCGCAGGGCGAAGTCTGCCCTGCACCTTGCGCTCGCCCTACGCGGCTGGGTCTGAGCGGCACTTAACGAGCTTGCTGGGCAGCTGACCGCAGGAGCCACTGCGGGGTCAGATCCGCGCCCAGGCCAGGGCCCCTAGTGACCACAGGCTGTGCGCCGGCAGCGGGTGCAGACAGTCCTCTCCACCGCGGGTAGCGCCGGGCAAGTGGTCAGGTCCTGGGTGTGGAAGATGATCTTCCGCAGTGCAGATGATCCCCGTGGGATCCGGATTGGCCTGGGGAACCCAGCTACAGTGCCAGGCGCGTTCACGTCCCAGCCGCAGACCGGTCCCCCGCGGCCCGCAAAGCCTGAGCCGGCCGCGTGCTGGGCGCACACCTGAGCCAGGCTCCGGATTCAGTGGGTGCGGAGCCGCGGGCGGACACGGCCCCTCCGCGAGTTTGCGCTTGGACGCCCGCGGTCTCCCACCTTGGAGAAAGCCTAATACGCCTCGCTTTCTCGACGTGGTTTGACAGGAAAGCGAGGCCCTGCCCCACCCCCACCCCCACCCCCGTTCTGCAGGGCGCGCCCTACTATCCTCCGGGCCATGCCCATCTCCTCCCGAGGAGCCCCAGGTGAACAGAGGAGCCCCAGGGGTCGGTGGCCAGCAGGAGGCGGGCGGTGGGGTGCGGCCGCAGGGAGCGCAGCAGCTGGCCCGTCCCTCCCTCGCAGCGCCGACCGTCCCGCGCGGCTCTCCCGAGTGCTTCGCACCCCAGGTCCCCGCGGCGCGTGAGCTGGCTAGGCTCAAGAGGAGCGATGTGTCAGGGCACAGAGGTTCGGGGCAGCGGGGTGGGCTGCGCGGTTCGCCCCCTAACGCCGCCTGCGCCTGTGTCCCTCGCTACCAGCTCCAGCACGGAAGCTGCCACCCAAGAGGGCCGAGGGCGACATTAAGCCGTACTCCTCTAGCGACCGGGAATGTAAGAGGGGCTGGGCGGGTGGCCGGGCCTGGGGACCGGTGCAAGTCCGCTGCCGGCTCGTGATGCCGTCCTCTCTCCTGCTCCCCAGTTCTCAAAGTGGCCGTGGAGCCCCCGTGGCCGCTAAACAGGGCCCCACGCCGCGCCACCCCTGCGGCGCACCCGCCCCCGCGCTCCAGCAGCCTGGGGAACTCGCCCGAGCGTGGCCCCCTGCGCCCCTTCGCGCCAGAGCAGGAGCTGCTGCGCTCCCTGCGCCTCTGCCCGCCGCACCCCACCGCCCGCCTCCTGCTGGCCACCGACCCCGGGGGCAGCCCAGCGCAGCGCCGCCGGACCAGGTACCACGCAGAGGGGCAGGGGGCCTGGGGGACTGTCGGGGCGCCCGTGCTGGCCCTGAGCCCAGCCTGGGCAATGTACCAAGATCCTTCCTGAAAGGGCTCAAATACGTTTTTTAAAAGGGCTGGGGCGGGACGGGGGGGGGCGGGACGGGGGCCGTGTAGCTCAGCGTGAAGGCCCCGAATTCAATCCCCGTTACCCTCCGCTTATAGAAGGTTTAGGAATGGAAAGGGTGGTTGGAATCTGTCAGAGATGAGACCGGTGATGGATACAATGTCTCAAAACCTTTCCAGGGAAATACTTTGAAGTGTACTTGCGGAAGTGGTTTGGGAGAAAGCCCGAGAGCAGCTTAGGGCTGTGCATGTGAGAGCTGTGTGCGAGGGCAGGGACAGCGGCCCGCTAGTCTGACTCTTGCGAGCTGGGTCAGCGCCTCTTAGCCGTCCCACAGGCAGGGTGGGCGCCTCTTTGTTCCTCACCTGGCTTCCTCTTCTGCTCTGACTTCTGTGTTTTTCTCTTCCCCCCGTTTCCCTCTCCCTTCCTCCCATCTGCGATGTCCTCAGCTCCCTTCCCCGCTCTGATGAGAGTCGATACTGACAGCCGCCCCTCGCTGAGTGGCTCAGACCCTTCTCCCTGCATCTTCCAGACCCAGTGGACCCTGTCGGAGCCGTGGGAGTTCCTCTGCCCCTCTCAGACAGCTGGGTTGTCAGGGTCCCACACGGCCTGATACTGTAGCTTTTCTTACCGCAGAAGGGAGCCCTGTTGGCCCGGCCTGGCTCTGTACCCTCCACAGCCTGATCTGTTGCCGGACCCTGTGCTGGGCTGCTCTAGAGTCACACAGGCTTGCCCAGCAGGCTGTGCCACCGGGGAAGGGCAAGGCCTCCCAGCCAGTGAGCCCCTTCCGGAGTCCTGCACCTGGGGTGACCCCACCTGCCCTCAGTCCTGCTCTGCTGAAGCATGAGCGGGTTCTGCTTCGGAGCAGCCCAGCTACATAGGGCAGGTTCAGTGGCTCCCCAGGGGCGTCCACTCTGTTGCCAAACTTAATCCCGCATGTTTTGTGTCAGGAGCCCCCACGCTCGTTACACTGACACCACTTCTACCTGACCCAGACTCTGAAGTTTAGCTCTTGGCAGATCCCAGCAGACACCGGGTCACTCTCAGCCCTGTCTGCGAAGTGTTCTGTTAGATCCTGGCACACCCTCCAGTCCAGCCCTCCCTGAGGCGCTGCTCATTCCCTCCTGTCTGGTGAGAGCTCCTGAGCTGGGGTGGACGCCAGTCCTCCTCTGCCTGCCCCTCTTTCCCCTCCACAGCAGGAACCTCCTGCCCTGCCCTGTCCCCAGGGTACAGACTGGCCCCGGCCTTCCCATCCCAGCCTCCCCTCCCCAGCCTCCCCTCCCCAGCCTCATGCGTGTAGATCAGGTCCTCCCATCACACTCCCCGTGTCCTTGGGAGCAGGCTCTCCCTCTCTTCCCACTCACGCCTTTTCTTTCCCCCTCAGTGTTGTCTGAATAATAAAGTGAATTCTTCTTGTGTTTTCTAAACTGACATTTTCAGTGAAAAGAAAAAACCCACAAAAAAACAAGGCGTCAGCCTCATTTGTGCGTCAGCCTCGTTTGCGTCACACCTTACTTCCCTGGGCGTTCAGGATCTCGGCCTGCGCCCTCCTCTTCACTTCTGAGGCCTACACATCCTCCTCCAGAGGGGCTGCACAGCCCTGCTCCGGGCTCGCGCTGTCGCCGCCGCCGCGGTTCCTCCGCAGGCCTTGAGATCAAGCCCCTGTCCGAACCCAACGACCGTGCCCTGGGGAGGTCACTCACCAGCGTCTCGGGACCCAGTAACTGCCCCCAGCTGTTCCCTGGGGTCCCGTCCCCGCTTACCCCCCCCCCCCGCGGGCCTCAGCAGGAGCCTCTGCCTCCAGGAGATCCCGGCGCAGCCTCCAGTGCTTCCGGTTACTCCTCTCCCCCTCTGGCTGAGGTCGCTTACACCTAAACGGTACCGGCTGGAACAAATTCTTATGTCTGTATGAGTCTGTTTTCGTGGCATGTTTTGAATCTCCTTTGGCCACATAGTACATCACCCCAGGAAGAAAGAATGAAGGAGCAAGTCAGGAGCGCCACAGAACGTTTCGGGGCGCGGAACAAACGCCTCCCCTCCTGGGGCGAGGATGATTGCCCGCGCCGCTCCGGGCTGCGCCTACTCCTGCTCCTTACCCTGCGCGTGCCTTCCCCACCCATCCACTGCGGCCGCCTCCCACCATCTCCATTTCTCCCGCAGGGGGACTCCCCCAGGGCTGGGGGCGCAAAGCCGCCGCTACAGCCGCCACGAGGGCCCGCGGCCCTGCGCCCCGGAGCCGGTGAGTACCGCTCCCGCCGCCAGCTGGCCGCGCCCCCCGCGCGCCCCCGCCTGCCCATTCGCTGTCTCCGCAGGCACCCGGGAGCCGAGGTGGGGGGACCCGGACGCGGACAGCGGGTGAGGCGGGGCCCCCTCCCGCGGCGCTCCCCGCACTCTTCCTGCGCTTGACGCCAGCTCCCCGGGGTGCTCGGGAGGGTTTTGCATTTGGATTTGGGCTCCTTGGCTCCGGCTTCGAGTGCTCTATGCCGGAACCCGGCGCCCAGGGTGCTGGGTTTGCGCTCTGCCGGCGGCCCTAACCCGGCTCCCCGCCCGCAGGTGCACGCGCGAGCAGGACCCGGCCCGGGACGCGTGCGCGCGGGGATCCGGGCCCGCGGCGCAGCCCTGGCCGGAGGTGCTCGGTGCCAGGTTTGTGCGCAGCCTGCAGGAGCGCCGCAGCACCAGGCCGTGGTGACGGCGTGGGTGGCTGCGGGAGCGTCCTGGGAACAAGCCCATTCATTCATTCAACAGGCTTTCTCACGGCCGGAACCGCTTTGTGCGGGCTTTTCCTTTTTTACCAGAGCAATAAAAGCATTTATTTTTATCACAAGAACTAGTGGAAAACCTGGCCGTCATTATTTCAATCCCACTTGTCCCTGACCCCCAAGTCAGCCTCGGCTTCTGCGCAGGTGCCTCAGGTACGCGGCACGGTCGGGCCGCTAGCTGACTGCGCAGGCGCCCCGAGGCGGTGGCGGGCGAGCGCAGGCGCACTCGGGACGGGCGAGCGCCTCGGCCACCTCCCTGGAGATCACAGTGCGCACGCGCGCAACATCTCCGCTGTCCCTCGGCCCCTTCCCCCCCCTTCCCTCTTGTCCCCTTCACGAAGCCGGCTCTGGGGCGCGCTCACCCCGGCGAGGAGGCCACAGGCCGGACTCTGGAGGCGCCCTCTCCGCTCCCGTAAAGTCATGTATCACCCGAGCCGGGGGGCGGCCCGGCGCCTCAGGCCCTGCCTCCGCGCGTACCAGGCTGGACCCCAGGTGAGAGCGGAGAGGGGCGGGCGAGACCCTCCTCACAGCCGGTGCGGGGGGCGGAGCGAGCCGCCTCGGCGCAGGCGCAGTGGCGCCCGCCGCATTCTCCAACTTGCGCGCTCCGGCGCGGCGGTCCGGGGTCGCGGTCGGGGAGGTGGTGCCGCGGCTGGAGGGCGGCGGCCGGGCTGGGGTCGGGCGGCGGGGCGCGCCCACGTGGCCGGCCGCATAGTTACCTGTGTCTGGAGGTGACTTGAAGGGCAGGGCGAGCGGCGGAGGCCGCCCGCTCGGTCCCGCCTCGCCTGGCGCGAGTGGCCACGCCCCGCCGCCCGCTGAGACCGGCTGCCGCCCTCCTGCAGCTCGCCGGGGCCTGGGGCCGGGGATGGCCGCGCTGTGCTCGCCGGCTCGGGCTCGGGCTCGGAGCGAGGCGGCCGCGCCCGGGAGCCTCCGACCCCTCGCGCGTGCCCCGGGCTTCTCGCTGGGACGGGCGGAGCTGGCCCCGAGCACGCCGCCCGCAGGTGCGCAGCTGTCCGGTGTGGGCGGCCCCCGCTCGCCCCTTCCTCCGGGTCCGTCCCGTCCGGGGGGCTCGGCGGGGCTGGGAGCCCGCGAGCTGGGAGCGGCACTGCGCCCCGCGTTCTCACTTTTCTCCTCCTGTCTCCTTAGGACCAGCCCTGCGCACGGACCCTCGCGCCCCCGCCCCTCTGGCCGCACTCCGCAGCAGCCCCCGCCCCGGCGCCGCGCCCCTGGACACCCCCTGCGCTCTGCCCCCGCACGCGCTGCCCTCCTGCCCGGCCTCGGCCCCCGCCTGCCCCGCTGCCCCTGCCCCTGCCCCTGCCCCGGGTCCAGGCGCTCTCCTCGCCCTGGCGGGTCGCGCCAGCAGGAAAGGGCTTGGAAGAAGGACCAGGGCCTGAGCTGCATAGTGGCTGCCTGGATGGACTCAGGAGCCTTTTGGAGGGGCCCCCCTGCCCCTATCCCGGGGCCCTGATCCCGTTCCAAGCCCACGCGGCCGCCCGCCCTTCCCCTGCCGCCCCATCAGGAGACCCGAGTATGGAGGAGCACCTGGCTGTCATGCACGAGAGGCTGAGACAGGAGGTGAGGGGCTCGGGTGGGCAAGGCCGTAGGCGCCCTGCTAACAGCGTGGTCAGCGGCCCTCTTCCTTAGAACCAGGGGGCAGGCGTAGCGCCGCGCTGTGAACGTTTTCCAGAGGAGAAAGCTCCTTGATTCGGTGAAGCCAAAGACGGGGTGAAATGGCCTTTCAGTCGGGTGGGACAAGGACGCCCTAAAGGTAGGAGAGGAGAAATAGGGTGTCTTACCTTCGCCACGGAGTTGAGGCCCTCTTCTTCCGTCCAGCTCCCCAGCCTCTTTCTTCGCTCCCACGACTACAGTCTGTACTCGCCGGACGTGGAGTTCATCAACGAGATCCTGAACATCCGGACCAAGTGAGAGCCGGGCATTGGCAGACGCGGTGCTGTGCACACGACCCTCCCCCAGGCTGCTTCGCAGACCTGCGCCGCTCCGCAGAGGGAGGCCAGTGTTTGGTCTTCCAGCTGTCCTCATGAGACTGATTTCCTGTCCCTTCTTCCCAGGGGCCGGGCGTGGTACATTCTGTCCCTGACTCTCTGCCGCTTCCTGGCCTGGAACTACTTCGCACAACTCCGGCTGGAGGTGCTCCAGCTGACCCGCCACCCAGAGAATTGGACTCTGCAGGCCCGGTGGCGGCTCGTAGGCCTCCCCATCCACCTGCTCTTCCTGCGTTTCTACAAACGTGACAAAGTGGAGCTTTACCGGTAAGAAGTGGGAAAGGATCCTGGGCTACACAGCAAGACACTGACTCAAAAAAACAAAACCTAGTGAAAGGGCCCACGCCACAAGTGCTTCCCCAGCCTGCTCTTGAAGACGGATGATCTCTCAACTTGAGGATGGGGCTCCTGTTCTAGTCTACAGTGATCCCTCACCTAGCGTGGGGATTATGTTCCAGAGACCCCTGCGATGTGTGAAAATCTGTGAAGTAGCGGTGTTATATTTATTGGTATATAAATCTTTCCCACTCTCTTATTAACCTTTCCCACACTTGCACACACTTCATATGCTCTTAAGCACTTTCTGCACTCTTAAATTCATGTAATTTTAACAACATGTAAAGTTCTATATGGGTGCTAGTTGTGAAGACAAGGAGAGATGCTGAACGTGTGGGCACAGTGCTGGAAACTGATTGCTAATGGTTGTAGTTGTAGGGTGTAATGGGAGCAGGGATTCATTAGTCCCCACGTGACCAAAGCTCTGGAAGGCTCAGGAACTCCTCCTTGAAACAGGTGCTTAAGCGCTGGGTAAACCTTCTGCTGTCTTCCCTAGGACCTACGATGCCTATTCCACCTTCTACCTAAATTCCAAAGGCCTCATCTGTCGACATCGCCTGGACAAGGTGAGTCTCAGGCCGGGAAGGGGCGACGGGAGGGCAGAACAAGTGTGTGCCCAGCCCCGGCACCGCTGCCCTCTCCCCATAGCTGATGCCATCACACTCGCCGACATCGCCTGTGAAGAAGCTGCTGGTAGGAGCCCTGGTCACGCTGGGGCTGTCGGAGCGAGAACCCAGCTTACATGTGTGCTCCAAGGCCTGAGGCAGAACCCCGGCTGAGGCCCTGTAGATCCCGCTGCGCACGCACAAGAGGAGCAGAGAGCCAAGACGCCGTGCTGCATACTGCTGCTGTGTATTTAATTTGTACATAAT
Source organism: Dinomys branickii (assembly GCA_004027595.1). Taxonomy (NCBI): domain Eukaryota; kingdom Metazoa; phylum Chordata; class Mammalia; order Rodentia; family Dinomyidae; genus Dinomys; species Dinomys branickii. Next base: position 82,123 of record PVLD010002329.1, on the reverse strand, counting down.
AAAGTTTAAGTGCTGTGGATGGAACCTCATGTGCTCTCTCTGGATCCCAAAAGACCCACAAACTATTTCAAAAATAGTTTTATTAAATAGATACTAAAATAAGGTACAGAAAGAAACGAGCAGTTGCGGTTGGGCTCCACAGAAGCGCCTCGTCTACCCCAGCTCCTCACGCGCCTTCCCTGCTTTCCTGGGCATCTTCCTGGCCTGGGCGTCTTCCAGCTCCTTGGCCTTGTAGTAGTGGGGGGCTGCTTCCAGAAGCCAGGTGCTCTCAATCTCCAGCACCTACGAGAGGGGGCAGTGAAGTTTCCCTTCTCTGCCGACACAAGCTCTTAGCTGTGTGCTCAAAGGCTCTTCTCCCTGACTGCAGGGCTGGCTGGGGTGGGGGCTGTCTCGAGCCCTGCAGGCAGATGTGCACGGAAGCAGCCAGCCAGGCACCAGGAGACCGGGCCACTGTGAAGACACGAGTGGATGTTTGCTACACAAGCCCAGCGCCTTGAGACAGGAGATGCTAGGTGAGCACGTCCTCCTGAGTGAGGACAGTTGGAGTCTTGGAAGAGGCTGAGGCGAGCCCTCAGCAGATGTCTTTCCATTTAACCCGACATGAAGCTAGTGACTGCGGTTTCTGTATCAGGCTGGCCAGCAGTCTCGTCTCCACCTGCCCAGGTGGGCTCCTATTCCCTACCTGTCGCATGAACTCCTTCGTGGTCAGGACAAGTTCGTGGTAAAGCAGCCAGCGTGGCTGCTGCTCAAAGAGGGAGGAGTTGGGGTGAATGAACACCGTCTGCTGCTGCTTAACCGTGCGATAGCCGCTGCGTGTCAGCCGCGCCGTGTGGTAGAAGTAGCCGGCAGTGATGGCCTAGGGAGAGGTCAGTGGGAAAGGCTTGGACTCTCTGCCTTTCGATTCAGACTGCTGGGGAGCCAGAAAGTGCGCAGCACCTGAGGAACCCCTGAGAACAAGCCCCAGGGCCGGAGAGGAGGGAGCAGGAGAAACACCTCTGAGGGCAGCCAGGCCGGGAGGGTGGCGCACGCTGGGGAGATGCCTCACCACCCTCCGCAGGCAGGGCTCACCTTGCGCACGCGCACATAGTCCCCCTGGCAGGAGCTGAGCCCCACTTCCACGCGTTCCAGAAGCCCCTCCAGCTGCTCCCGGACATCCCGAGCACGGCGCATGGAGCGGAACTGCACGAAGTTCTCGTAGCACCACTGGGAGGAGTAGCCGCTCTCGGCCCACTGTGGGAGGCGCGGGCCCTGAGTACCAGGCCGACTGCCCTACGCCCCATGTCCCCACCCATCCAGCCCCCAGACCAACCTGCGTATACACGTTCAACAGAACCAAGTGGTCTCCTCCAGGAAGGAAGAAGTTCACACGGGCATTGTCAGCGTGGACGACCTTGTCCTTAGGCCGGTAGAAGATGGAGTTGTTGACAGAAAGCATGGCAGCTACTGTCAGGATCTCCTCTGAGCAACTGTACCTAGCAAGAAAGGTGAAGGTCGGGTGCAGAATGAGAGCTGCAGGAGCAGAGAACCCCAGGGCAGGGTCCTAGTGTGTTGCGGCTGTGGGCAGGTGGTGGGCAGGTGGTGCACTCAGCCAGCGCAGGTTCTGCTGATGGCAGCAGCAGCCCAAGGGCCAGCAGGGCCACAGGAGGCTGGGCAGAGGCACCAGTGACCTCCAGGGGCCAGGTGGGGGACACACACCCTGTGCCCAGGGAGAGCCGGGCAAAGCTTGGTGCGGAAATGGCAGCCAGAGGCAGCCCTGTAGCCACTGCAAACTGTCCCCTGCAACCCCATGGAGGCCAAGTTCCCAAAGCAGCCACGCACAGCACCCTTCACAGGGACAGTGCTCCATGTGGACAGTCCACTGCTGTCCACTGTCGAGCCAGGACAGTGTGCTGCAGGCCTGAGATGGGCACAGACAGCTTGTCTTCCCTTGGACTAACCTTAGCCCCTTCCCCGTGAGCTACATCTCCAACCGCTCTTTTGTGAGACAGTCTCACTGAGTTGCCCAGGCTGGCCTTGAACTTGCAATCTTCCTACTGGGATTCAGATACCTGGCCATCGTAGCTGGCAACTCTTCTTTCACAACTTGTTTTTGAAGAACTGGGATTGAACCCAGGGCCTTTGCACTGAGTTGCATCTCCAGCCTCTGTTCTGTTCTCATTTTGAGACAGGTTTGCTAAGTTACTAAGTTGCCCACATTGGCCTTAAACTTTTGATCCTCCTGCCTCAACCTCCCAGAGTGCCAAGATTACAGGTGTGTACCACCACATATTGTTTAACATGTTCAGGACTGAGCTGTAATTCATAAGTCTCACTGCTGGGCAGCTTGAACCACCAGTGGTACACACGACTGTCTCACCGGGTGACTTTTTATGTATTAGTAAAAAGACCAACACAATTATTTCAAGCTGGTGAGAATGTGTTAATAACTTGCTATAGAACATCGTGAAACCTGCCTAGCTCTCACTTGGGGGCCTGGGTGGAGTCAGGGCTTACTTCTCTGAGGCCAAGATCATCTTAGACAGCATGGGGTCCACCGGTAGCTCTGCCATCTTCCGCCCAGACTGAGGAGAGGACAGAGGCAGGTAAGGCCAGTTCTCCCCGCCTTACCCCACCCCACCCCCAGTGCCAGCCCCTCACCGTGGTGAGTTCCCCGAGGTGGTTGAGGGCTCCCAGGGCATACAGCTGCTCCAGAGCCAGCAGCAGGGTCTCATATGGTGGGGGATCCAGGAAATCGAAGTGCATTAGATCATGGATCCCTGGAGGGCGGGGAGCGACAGGTGAGCCCTGTACAGGGCCGATACGGGGCTGACTTGGAGCTTGGGTCAGTGCTCACCTAGGCTCTTGAGCAGCAGCACAACATTGCCCAGGCTGGTCCTCTGAATCTCGGGCACCGTGGTTTCCTCCAGCTCGTGCTGATAGGCCCAGGCCGTGTACAGGCGGAAGCACTTCCCAGCTGCCACCCGGCCTGCCCGGCCTGCCCGCTGGTTGGCAGAGGCCTGGTCAGGGATGAGACAAGGGAAAAGGGCAGTGTCTATGCCTGGCTACAGGGCTTCCTGCCGGCCCAGGTGGACTCCAGGCTCACCTTGCTGCAGGGCGTGACCGTGAGGGACTCCATGCCCGTGCGTGGGTTGTAGCTCTTCTGCTTGCAGAACCCTGGGTCCAGCACATAGATGATACCCTCAATTGTGAGCGATGTCTCGGCAATGTTTGTTGCCACAACCACCTGAAGGAGAGGCCTGGGGGTTACCCAGATGCCTCTCCCCAACCAGGGAAAGCAGAGTTATGGCAGAAGCTGAGGGAGGGAGTCTGAGGTCAGAAGAGGGGACCTGGCAGGAGGAGAGTGAGACAAGGAGAGACAATCGGGGCAGCAGTCTGCAGGGGTGCAGCGACGGGGCATGGGGTGTCTGGGTTCCCACCACTCTTTCCTGTCACAGCCCGACAGTGCCTCTACTTCTGCTCCTAGCCCTCACACACGCCATCCCGCGTGGTCCCTCAAGAGTATAAAGCTGTTGCCACCCTCCCGCAGGCCTCTGCTGGTTCCCCACAGCTCTCTGGAAGTCACCTGAGCCCCAAGCTAGAGCCCTGCCCAGTGGCCTGTCTGATTCCCCTCCCTGCCCAGGCCACTCCCACTGCCTCCCTGGGGGCTGGGCATCGCTGCTCCTCTTCTCCAGAGGGGGGCCCGGCCCTCCCTCCCTGTTGCCCCTTGCCTGACTGGAGAAGCCTTCCCAACACTCCGAGGGGAGCAGTGTCCTTCCCTTCCTCATCCTGCCAGTTCCCAGTGGGCCATGGCCTACCTGTTTGACAGCCAGGCCTGTATGCGGAGGGACTTGGCTCTGCTGGTCAAGACGCATAGCCCCACCGACCAGCAGGGCATGGCCTTTCTTCCTAGTGCTGGGCCAGCACCCCACCCAACAGAAACCCCCGTGCTCAAAATCCTCTACTGCCACCACCCAACAGAAGTCTGAACCGTTCTGTCAGCATCGGAGCCCTGCATTGCCTCAGTGCCCACCCACCCCAGCATGCCACCCTGACCCACATACCCTTGGCCTGCCCCTTTCCTACAGAGTGTACCAAATCCCTCCAGGGCTCAGCGTCACCTCTATAGTGCTGATCCCCCAGCCACACACTCAGGTGTTACCCAGGTCAGCTCGAAGATGTCCTCTCCAGGCCCCAGGGAGGGCCTGGTTGCTCCTCGGCATGGCGATGCCAGCTCTTGCCTCGCTCAGGGCAGGCACCTGCTTTCTGCTTCACCACCTGCCAGGGAATTGAGGGCAAGCAGTAGTCTCTCTACTGACCTTGCGGGCCCCAGGCGGCGTGGGCTGGAAGATGCGGGCCTGCATGTCCGAGGGCAGGTTGGCATAGATGGGCAGCACCAGGAGCTCACGGATCTTGGAGCCCAGGCGGCGGCAGCGGTCCTGGAGCATCTCACAGGCGGCCTCAATCTCTTCCTGGTTTGAAGGAGGAGACAGCAGAGACCCAGGGTCATGGAGGCCACAGGCGGGCACCGTCTGTTGGGGACCCACCACCCCTTGCCCGCACACCACACACCTGTCCTGTCAGGAACACCAAGATGTCCCCAGGGGGCTGGGTCACATGGATTTGCAGCACTGACACCACACAGGCCTCCAGGTAGTCAGCCTCGGGGGCCTGGGGAGGCAAGAGTCAGGTCACGAAGGCCACCTGCCTGGGACACCGCTCACAGCTCTACAGGACCCCTGCCACCACCTGTGGATTTCCTGTCCCAGTCCTTCCCCTGGGCCAGCACTATAGGCCTGCTTTCTCAGAGGTAGACTGAGCATCTCTCTCGGGAGGGCACCTTGGTATAGAAGATGTCCACGGGAAACCTGCGCCCAGGGATTCGGAAGACTGGGGCGTCATCAAAGAAGGTAGAGAACCGGGCAGTGTCCAGTGTGGCTGAGGCGACCAGGACCTTGAGCTCAGGCCGGAAGCGGGCAACGTCCTTGATTAACCCAAAGAGAACGTCTGTGTGCAGGGTCCGCTCATGCGCCTCATCCACCATCACGACGCTAGGGAAGGGTGGGCAGCGGTGAGGGCAGGACGTACATGCCAAGTGCCCCGAGCAAAGGCCTGAGCAAACCCCTGGAGTCAGGGTCTGTGCCTGCCCGGCCCCAGCAGAATAGAAGACAGAAGCCGGCGTTGGGGGCGGGGACAGGTCGATGTCTTGGATTAGCCTAGCGCCCACCTGGAGCACCGCCAGCCCAGTCGCTGCCCGGTCCCAGCTCCTTCCTGCCTTGGCTCTGGGTACAGCCCCTCCCAGTCCTGGCTCTATTCTGTGGTCTTCTGGGTGGCAGCCAAACCCACAGGAGTGCGTCGCATCCCAGCTCTGTGCACTCAGCCTGACACACACCAACGTCCCCAAGTGATGCACAGTGCCCAGAAACCCTCCCCGCAGACAGGCGGCGGCCCGGTCCACTCAGCTCTCAGAGATTTGTGCAAGAGACTGAAGGGTCAAGTCCTATGTGTATGAGGAGTCCACTGTGACCTTCCAGGACGAGAAAGTCACAGCCTCTGAGCAGATGAAACCTGATGTCCTACTAGCTGGACACAGTAGCACAGGCCTATAATCCCAGTACCTGGGAGGCTGAGGCAGGCAGACAGCCAAATCCGAGCCCCATCTGGGTGATTTAACAAGCTCTTATCTCAGCGAGTAAGTGTCTGGGGGTGTAGCTCTGTACAAAGGCCTGGCTTCAATTCCCGGTACTGGGGCAAAAAAGGCAAACACTACCCCACTGCCCTGCACCCCATCCACGAACCCCTTCTCCCCCCCACCCAGGCTCAGCCGCCCCCGCTTAGGCAGTGTCAGCGCCGAAAGCCTGCCGGTCACAGAGCCTCCGAGGCTTGGCTGAGGACCAAGAGCCGGGTCCTGGGCCCTGACAGCCACCTCCAGTCCCCCAGCCAAACTGGCGCGCAGGGGGCAAAGGACGCCGGCCAGCACAGAGCTGGGAGAGCGCGAGCCGGCGCTCTCGGGGCAGGCAGGACGCCGCACCTGTAACTGGCGAGGTCAGGCTCGGAGAGAAACTCGCGGAGCAGCATCCCATCTGTCATGTAGCGCAGGACGGTCCGCTCCGACGTGCAGTCCTCGAAGCGGATGCTGTAGCCAACCTGGTCAAGGGGCCACAGGCCCAGGAACGTGAGCTGCTGTCCTCCGAGGGACCCAGGGACGGGGCGACACTCGTGGAGTACGGACAGGCTCCTGGAAGCAAGGGGCTCCCTCACCTGAGTCCCCCAGAACAAACCTCATTGCCCAGCTTCACACCCATCTCGCGAGCTACGCGCGCAGCCACACTCATGGCGGCTACTCTGCGGGGCTGGGTGCAGGCGATCTTCATGCCCTTCTTGGTGTAACCCTGAATCACGGAGGGGAAAGAAAGGTTTCCCTGCTAACTCTGTCCCTTGGTGCCCAGCCACAATTCAGAGACAAGCTGTGAAGTGGGGGAAGGGGGCGGGAGCTGACGGGACCCAAAACCAGAAGAGGGGAGCAGCAGCCAGAGGGTGGCGCACAGCGCACCGCAGCAGAGCCTGCCCGCCCTGCACCCGGCCTGCGGAGTGAGGCCGGCGCGCTGCTAGACGTGAGCAGGGCGGGCAGAGCAGATGAGCAGATGCAGAAGCAACGGGAGGGGAGGAGGGCAAAGGACAGGAGAAGACGGCCCCTACTGCTGGTTCTTGGCCTGTGCAGAGGCGCGGCGGCCGTGCTGGTGGGCGTCAGGGAGGAAGTGGTCTGTACACACACCCGCTCTGTCTACATGTCCCTCAGCCTGAAGGCAGGGGGCCTGTCAGGCAGGAGCACATGCAGGGAGTGAGGACAGACCCGCGAAAGTAGCGCGGTCCTTATTGTCAAGAATCTCAAGATGCAGAGGTAGGCAGAGGACAACAGGAACAGTTTGTCCCGGGGTTGGGCAGGGCTGGTGCGGCTGTGCCCGCAGCCACCCAGGGCCAAGCCGACCATACCTCCTCAAAGAGGTACTGCGGGATCTGCGTGGTCTTCCCCGAGCCCGTCTCGCCCTCGATGATGAGGACCTGGTGATTCGCAACAGCAGCCAGCAGCTCCTCCCGGAACGGGAACACGGGGAGGCTGCGGCGCACAGCCTGGATGCACTCCTTCTGCTGTGCCTGTGCCGAGGCCGCCGGGGCTGCCGGCTCCTGCAGAAGGGGGCCTGTGAGGCCGCAGCGCACCGGAGCCTGCTCCCGTCCCTGCCCATCATGAGGTGCACATGCCCAGTCACCTCGTCGCCCTGGAGCTGGGCAGCGCGCACGAACTCGATGGTCTCCTCCTCCTCCAGTACCAGCTGGTACTGTGGCTCCTGCGAGGCTGCATCTCGGGCCCCGAACTTCAGAGCGGCTGCGCCCAGGCGCGCCTCCTCCCAGCGCCGCTGCTCCTCCCCAGGGGCACCAGACTCCTCCTCCACCAGGTCCACTGTGCGGGCTGGCTGCGGAGTGGGGGCTGTGAGGGCAGGGAAAGGGCAGGGAAAAGGCAGGCCCTCCCTCGTCACCACCACTAGCCACCCACGACGGGGAGCAGGGCACCACCACTAGCCACCCACGACGGGGAGCGGGGCACGAGACAGAAGGGGCACCCCGGCTGGAGCCGACTCCCCTCACCTGTCCGCGGGTCTCCTTGGGCATGTGGTATCGGTTGGTGGCTTCCAGCTTCTCCTGCTCCCCGGCTGCCCGGTACTCCCGGGCCAGGTCTCGGACCCGCCGCTTGTACCTGAGCTCCCGGCGCTCATGGCGGCTCAGCTCCACATCGCCGAAGAGAAACTCCTCGTCCGCCAGCTCTGCCTCCAGGTCCTCCAGCTTCTCACGCTCCCGCTTTGCCAGGTATTCGCGGCGTGACTTCTTCCGCAGCTCCGGGACCTGGGCCAGGGAGGATGGTCAGACCCTCGTTTCCCCAGAGAAGCAGCACCCTGCCCTGCTACTGCAGTGTGCTGCCCCTGGCAGGAGGGGCCTGAGCGAGTGACGCGCCCCAGGGGCCTCTGTGCCCCCCGCGGGCACACACTGCCCTTCCCCCTGTGAACACAGCTGGACAGTCCTCCTTGCCGATCCACTAGGACGGTTATTTGAATACTTTGCTCTTCCTATTTTTTTCAAACTAGCAGGAAGAGAGAAAACAAAAAGGCCGCTGTTTTTGTGGTTGGTGCCTGGGCTAGAACCCATGGCCTTCCCATTAAGCGATACCCCAGCCCTTTCCAATCTTGAGCAGGGGTCTGGCTCAGTCACTAAGTGGCCCGGGTTGTCCTTGAAGTTGTGACCCTCCTGCCTGAGGCTCCCAATTGCTGGGATGACAAGAGTGCACCAGCAGGCCCAGGGAATGATTTTTTTAAGATACGAGCAATAGCTAGCTAGGTACAGTGGTGCCTGGCTGTAGTCTCAGCACTCTGGGAGGCTGAGGCAGGACTGCAAGTTCAAACATAGCCTGGGCAAGTTAACGAGACTCTATGCCAAAAAATAAAGAGAGGTGGCTGAGGATGTAGCTCAATTTGAAGGCCCTCAGTTTAATCCACACACACAGACACACGTGACTGAAAGGTTTAGCAAGGGTTACTAAGCCTTCAGCTGAAAGAATTAGAGCACTGTTCCACATGTGCACAACTATGTCCCCGCTGTGACACAAGCTGCCATCACTGCCCAAGAGGTGACCCTGCCTCAGTGGTTTAATCTGAGCCCAAAAAACACCCAGTTTCCATTTTAAGACAAACACAGAGGTGAGAAGAACTTAATACCATGTGATAAGGATCAAGCAGGTCCAGAATGCAGGACACTGTACAAGATGAGAGGAAGTCTGGGTGTGGTGGCGTACACCTGTAATCCCAGCCCTCAGGAGGCTGAGGCAGGAGGATCCTTGTGAGTTCGAGACCAGCCTGGGATACAAAGTGAGCTCAAGGCCAGCTTGAACTGCACAGTGACATGCTCTCTCAAAGATGAGAGGGAGAATACACAAAACAAACTCAAACGCTACTGTGCAAGCCCTGAGCACACACAGGCAAATGGAAGCACTGTGCACGTCCTCCAGGGTGCCTTGGCGGAGCCCAGCAGCTGCCTATGGGGTGGGTCAGGAAGCGCTGCAACTGCAGAGACCCGAGGCCCCTGGACCTCATGCCCCAGCCTCATACCATGACAGCCCTGTCCACGAGTTATGAGGGCTCTGTCCCTGTCCGGCTGGATGGGAGATTGAGGGAAGAGGGTATCTGGAGACAGCGTGGCAAAGCCGGACAGTCAGCACCCTCCTGGGCAGTAAGCAGCCCTGCCCCTGCGCTCCAGCCACCCCGACAACACCCTGCCTGCTAGGTCTCGGGGCGAGGGAGAGTTGGCACTGCACTGCCTCATCCTCAGTGCAATCTGGCCCATAGGAATTAAAACAGCGTCTATGGTGGAACTCCTTCCTCTATGTCCCAAGTCCACCCTCTGCCGCCTCAGCTCCCAGCCACCAGCCCGAAACCCAGCCCTGCCTGGTACCTTAGCACAACCCATGCACCCCTTGCCCCAAGCTCCTCAGTGCAGCATGAGGTCTTTCCTGGCGGCTTCTGCCCTTGGCTCCCTGACCCGGGACTCACCATGGCTTTCCGGTCTTCCTCGGCCATCTTGAGACGCTTCTGAGCCTCCTCATAAGCCTGGGAGAGGAGAGGAGGGCTGAAGGCTGCAGCCCTATAATCACGAGGGCCCTCCCTGTTCCCTCTGAATGGGCACAAGGAAATGTCCCTCTTGGTGAGAGCAGCGCATCACCTCAGCCCGAAATGCACAGGGCCTCCTCCACAGGGAGAAGCAGGTCCCCGGGACAACCAGCCCCCAGCCCTGAGCACCTTCTTATCCGACCGCTCCAGAACATTGCGAGTCCTGTCCTTGTCCCGCTGCCGGACCCGCTCAGCGAAGGCGTCCCGCTCCTCCAGGTCCTGAAGCCGCTCCCGCTCCGTCCGCTCCCACTCGTCCTCTGACTCCGGGGTCTTCTCGGCCTGCTGCCTGCTCCCTCTGTGCCCCAGCAGGACGGATGGATGGCAGGGGACGTCACACCTGCCCGACCCAGGCTCGCGGCCCTCACCCTGCCTGCCCTGGCCCCCTGGCCTGACTTACGCTGTCTTCTTCCCGCCCTCAGAAACTCCCTCCTCCTCCTCCTCCTCCTCCTCCTCCCGGCGCTTCTTCCTGAGATGCTTCCGCTTCCTACGCCTCTTGTGCGGGCTGCGGCCGGCCCTCGCCGTGGTCTCCTCGCTGCTGTCCTCACTGTCTTCCAGCAGCCTGTACGACTGGCTCTTCTCCAGCAGGGCCCGGGCCTCCCGCTCTGCGGCCCGGCCTGGCTTTTCTGCTGCTGCCTTCCGAGGTACCTGAGTGAGGTGGGACAGAGGCTGTGACCCCTGCCTCCCTCTAACTTACACCCAAATGAAAAAACTGGTTGATTTTTTTTTTTTTTTTGGTGACAGTAAGGATTGAATTCAGCACCTTGAGCAAGCTCAACCAGCACTGTGCTCCAGCCCCAGCCTCTGCCTTCCCCACCGTTCCACCACGTGCAGCGGTCTCCAGCTGGCTCGGCCGCTGCTGAACTGCTCAGGCATTCATTTAACAAACCCTTACCAGGCACCACGGACCCAGGAGCAAAGACGACTCGGAACCCCTGCCGGGGCACGTGGGCACGAGGGCTGCAAGGTGGAGCCCGCCCTGGGCAAGAGTGAGGGATGTGGCTCAGTGGCGGGGCGCCCGGGTCAGTACCCAGTGCCAGAGAGAAGAAGGGGAAGAGCCTGCCCTCACAGAGCCCACGCTCTTCAGCTGAGCTATCTGTGGTTCAGCCTTTCTCATAGCTCTGCTCTTCCCCAGGGCTAGGTCATTCCTACCTGGAAATGACGTGCTGCAGGACTACCTTGCAAAAAACACCTTGGCGGCAACGGAACCAGGCCTGGGGCCTCCACAATGCTAGGCAACGCTCTGCCGCTGAAACGAATCTGCAGGCCTTTGTATTTTATTCTGAGACACGCTAACTAGTGATTCTTCTGCCTCAGCCTCTGGAGCGGCTGGGATTACAGATGCACACCCGGGGCTACTCTTCAATACGACCGCGCCTGTCACGGGATGCCAGGCCCACAGGACCGACTAACGAACAGGTACACCGCATCCCCACCTCATGGCACTTTCTGGGCTTTTTGAACCCTGAGCCAAGAGGGTGTCGGGCATGTGCTCTACCACTGAACTCCACTCCAGCCCAGGCACATGCTGCTTCATCTCTCATCAGGCACCGCACGGGCAGCAGGGCCAGGCCCCGTGTGCTCCCCGACGCAGGCTCCCTTTCCAGACCCCTCCTGACCATTGCTGGGATGGCAGGCCACTGGTGAGTAGGCGGAAGACAAGCCAGGAAAGGCAGCTCTGTCCAGCAGGAGCTCACCTTTTGTACTCTTACTCCTTCCCCACTGTCGACCCGACAAATTCCTGAGACCGGGCCTGCTTGGCCTGATCACACTGCTCCCAGCTCTCCTACCCCACTGCAGCACTGCATACTTCCCTTACACTTGCTATTCAGAGTTTGCCCCGCAGACCATCAATACCACCTGGAACTCGTATGCAATGCTGGGCTTGGTGACACATGCTGGTAATCCCAGACCTTAGAAGGCTGAGGCAGGAGGATCGCCACATGTTCCAGGTGAGCCTAGGGTACACTGTGATGTCAAGGTCAGCCTGGACTACATTTCTCAAAAACTGAGGCAGAAAAGGAAAACAAGAAAAGAAAAAGTGCTAGACGTGGGGGCACATGCCTGTAATCTCAGCAGTCTGGGAGGCTGAGGCAGGATGATCGCAAAGTCAAGCCCAGCCTGGCCAATTTAGAAAGACCCAGCCTCAACATTAAAAGTAAAGAGAGGACCGAGTACGTAGCTCAGCGTGAAGGCAGAAGTACAGCGCACCGCCCCGAATCGGAACATACACTTAACAAGACTCCTGGCGCACGGCTCTGCAGCGCTTAGCTGGGCGCTCAGGCCTTCCGTTCCCTCCGCACGACAGATACCCGCACCAAGCGCAGTGCTGGAGCCCGGCCCGACGGCCTCGCTGGCGGGCAGAGCTCTCCCAGCCCAGGTCGCGGCCCGCCCGCGCCGGCACCTTGCTCCACAGCCGCAGCGCGAAGTCCCGCGCCGGCCCGTCCAGGTCCAGGGTGTCGGTGTCCCGCAGGCGCTGCACGAACTCCTCGGCCGAGGCGCAGCGCTGCGCGGTTCCGATAAGGAACTGGGCCACGTGCCGCTCGCTCAGCCCCAGCACGGTGTGCAGCTCCTCCTGCACCCAGCGCTCCAGCGCCGCCGGCGTCGCCATGGCCGCCGCCCCCCCGCGCCCACCCGGGGCTGGAGGCGAGAGGCCGCGCAGACACCCGGCCGGCCGAAGGCCTGGGGCCCGGGCGGAGCCTCCGCTCCCCACGGGAGCCGCGAGCCGGCGATGGACCTCGGCCCGGATTTTCAGCAGCACACCGCCCACCGTTACCGGGCAGCCCTCCGCCGTCCAGTACCGGAACGAAGCCGGAAGGGACTGCTCTATTTCCGGCCTAGACACTACGGTGGCCGGGCAAGCTCAAATCTCCCAGGAGCGTTCGCGAACTCACGACTACACATTTCCATTCTGTCGCTGCCTCCGCCAGCCGAGGCGCTAGCAATTCGCTCTTGCCTTCATTCATGAAGAGCCACTAATTGAATGGGCACCTGGCGTGTGCTAGGCAGGTCCAGTCTCTAGGGTTACTGCACATAACAAGTCAGACAGACATATGGGGGGGTAATGGACAAAATACAGGTTAAACAAGAAAGCTGGGCAGGCACAGTGCCGCACGCCTGTAATTCAGGCGCTCTAGGAGGCTGAGGCAGCGGGATCACAAGTTTCATCCCAGGCTGGGCAATTTAGCGGCTTAGAGAGACCCTGCCCCAAAATAAAAAGTAAAAAACCTGGGAGTCACGCATGGCGGTGCACGCCTGCATACCCGGCTCCACATCCTGATGCACCTCTCTCTCGAGGGCCCGTTATTTCTGTCAATGTGCACTTTTATTTAGCTTAGTGTGTACTTTTACATTTCAACCTAATACACCCCTTCGGTGCCTGTCACGGACATGTCCTTACAGTTCTGTTTCTGCCACAGGACTCAGCCTACACTCTAATCCTGCAGGTAGGGTGCATTCAGGTGTTCTACCTCAGACCCTATCCCGTAACATATGGTTGCTTGACCGGGGAGTTTGAGACCCAGCCTCAACAACGGGAAAATAGCCAGGTGTGGTGGCACACACCTGTGATCCCAGCACCTGGGAGACTGAGGCGGGAGGATCACCATGAGTTCAAGGCCAACCTGAACTACACAGCATGACCCTGTCTCCAAAAGGTAAGTAAATAGTAAGTAAACATCTGTTACCTGCTTTGCTGGCACCTGTAGCCCTGCTTTGCCCGTTTTATGATTTATTGTACATACGAAGAAATGAGTTTTTCTCTGGTAAGTGGCCACAGGCAGGTCCCCATTACTGACGAGTTAGATGCAGTTTTTTGTCCCTTAGATCCACTGTGGGACCCCTGGCATCTCCCACTTGCTGCCCTGGGTTTCCTGGGTCGGGACTGATTAGGATCTTTACTAATTAGGTACTAATGAGGCCTGGTCTCCCTCCACACCCACACCTCATCCTCATTCTTTTGACACTTTGACCTTGCCAGTAAACCGAAAACTTTTGACACCACTTAAAATTAATTTGTCTAGTGTAGCTGGGCATGGTGATGCACACCTATAATCCCAGGACTCAGGAGGGAGGCTGAGGCAGGAGGATTGTTGCGAGTTTGAGACCAGCCTGGTCTACAAAGTGAGCCCAGGAGAGACACTGTCTCAAAAAAGAGAAAAACAAAAATACCAGCCTGAACTGCACAGTGAGACTCTGTCTCAGACACACACATGCCCCCCCCCCCGAAAAAAATGTGTCCTGTATTTTGTTTTTCAGTAAGGACGGGGTTTCTTTCTAGTGTAATGGCGGGGGTCTGCATCTGTTCATCGGCCTCACGAGTCTGGAGGGCTACAAGAAGCTCAGCCGGGCTCCGTGCCGCCGCCTGTGGTCCCTGCCTCGAGGGATAGAGGCAGGAGGCCTTGGCCTCCTGAGCTCAGAAGTTCAAGGCCAGCAACAGTGTGAGAACTGCACTGCGCAGCAAGACCATCTCAAAAAGACAAAAAGGAAAAAAAAAAACCTCTGATAAGTAAAACATCAATGTTCTGCATTTGTAGACTGAGATTCTTTGAAACAGGAAAATCCCCCAGTAGTCACTGTAATTGGGATGCAAAGCTATGGATTCTGGATGGCTCTTTACCTTTAGAAATAAAACCCATTGTCGGTGGGAGGAGAACCTTCTGCAGGAACCTGCCCTTCTGTACTACGTTTTACACCAATTTCAGATTTATTGTTTATGATGCCAGCTCTTCAGGTCAGTGTCCAGGCTGAGCCCCCTGGTTGTGTCACAGCACGCCTGGCCTGTTGTGGACAACTTCACCTCCACGTGAGCTCTGCCTGCAGTCCTCGCTTTTCTCTGCCCGCTCACCTGTTGACTCTGAGTTTTCTTTTTTTTTTTTTTGGTCTTTTTGAGACAGGGTCTTGCTATGCAGTTCAGGCTGGCCTCGAACTCGAAATGATACTCCTGCCTCAGCCTCCCCAAGGTGCTTGGATTACAGGCGTGCGCCACCATGCCCAGCTTGTTGACTCTTTCATTCTAAAATAATTTTGTCTGCCAGGTGCCAGCATGGGGTTCTGGAGTGAACTCAATCAACACAGTCCCTCTTCACACTTCCGGTTTAGTGGGCACCTTGATTGCCCTTCAGCAACCTGTGTCTGTGGCTTGTCCATCATGAAAGCCATACACAGCTCTCAGACGCCATTTTCTTTTCTTTTCTTTTCTTTTCTGTCTTTCTGAGACAGGGTCTCGCTATGCAGTTCAGAGAGGGCTTGAACTCATTTTGTAGCCCAGACTGGCCTCCAACACGTAACGATCCTCCTGCCTCAGCCTCCTAGTGCTGGGAGGACCGGCCCGCACCACCACACCAGGGCCCCAACTCCTTTTAAGTCAGTGTGGAGTTCCTGGCCCCTCCCTCATCATTTCCCCTCCCAGCCACCCCTCACTTTCATATTTTTTCCTAAAGAAGAAACAATAGGAAGATTGGAGCGTACTCCATTTTATTATGGAAAGTTAAAAAACAAACAGTCGGCCCTTGATCAAGGAGCGGCGGGAGAGGAAGCCGGGGCTCCGGTCCCCGGCCGCTGCAGTTCAGGTGGGAGCCACTAGGAGGAGCACTCAGTAACTCGAGGGCACGGGTGAGGCCCAGCCTTTTCCCTCTAGGAGAAACCGAGGCTCAGTAACACTGAGCGGAGCTGGAGGAAGCCAGGCCTAGGGCTGCTCCCTCGTGGACACAGTCGGCTGGTGGCCCTGGACGCTGGCGGCGAGGCTGGCAGGCGTGCACTGTGAACCGTGCTGGTGCAAGGCGGGCATGTAAACACAGGCGGACAGGGCGCGCCTACATGGGCCGGCCTGGGCTCTGGCCCGGAGGGGTGGGCAGCGAGTTGCTGCAAGTCGGTGCCTTTGCTACCAGGCGCATCTTTGCGCCCGCGAAGGTCAGAGGGGGTCCGTGCCGCGCCGGAAGACGGTCACCGCCGGCAAGACTCATCTGCAGGAGGGAATGGAGACAGTGAGCCAGGGCCCTGATGCTCCCGCCCTACACGCACCGCACCGCACCGCACCGCAGAGGCGTCCTAGAGCAGCTTCACATCTGGGGCTCATCCCCCAGTAGCAGCAGCCGCCAGTTTCGTGCTACACGCCGGGCATGTTTGTATCATCCATCTATTGAGCAGCCTCCCTATGTAGTCCAGCCTTCGACTCACAGCGATCCTTCTGCCTCAGCCTCTTGAGTGCTGGGACGACAGATGTTTGCCACCACACGTGGCTGAGACGTTTTTATACTTTTTCTAATCTCAGCCTAACCCCAGGAGAGGTTAAGTAATTTAATGTCTAGCTATGATTCTAGGGGATTTTCTTTTTTTTGAGAAAGGGTTTTGCTAGGTAGCCGAGGCTGGCCTTGAACTCATAAGCAATCCTCTAGCCTTGGCCTCTTGAGTGCTGGAATTAAGGTGGGCGCCACCATGCTCAGCTTGACTCTAAAATCTTTTTTTTTTTTTGCATTTTTTTGAGACAGTCTCACTCCGCAGTTCAGTCTGACCTTGAGCTCACTTTGTAGCCCAGCATGGCCTCGAACTCACAATGATCCTCCTGCCTCAGCGCCCCCCCAAGGGCTGGGATTGAAGTCGTGCGCCACCACACCCAGCCTTGGTTTTAAATTTACAAAAATTATTCACTCTTGCCAGACATAGTGGTGCCTACTTGTAATCAGAGCGGTCCGGCGGCCGAGGGAAGAGGATCACGGGTTGGAGGGCAGCCTGGCCTGCCCAGCATCCTCAAGAAAACCAAATAAGAGAATTCTTTTTGTCCCCGCTGCAGCGCTGGGAACTGAAGCCAGGCCCTTTCGCTTCACGCAGGGCCGAGGTCTGCGGGCGGGCGGCCCAGTGGCCCACCCAATGGGAGAGCTGGAACGTGCCCTTCTTGGCTCTGCCCAGCCTGGGACGCCCAAGACGTCTAGCTGCGTGGAGGGCGCTTCAGGGTTTTGCCCTGGGCTCCCGCAACCTAGGGCGACACCAGAGGGCGCCTTCGGTCCCGTGCTCACCGACCAGCAGCGCCTTGGTGCGCAGCCTGCCCCGCAGCCCGGGCGGCGGCTCCTCCTCATCCTCCTCGTCGTCCGGCTGGGCCGCTGGGGCGCTGGGCGCCACGAGGGCCTCGGGCTCCGGGCCCAGCTCCTCCAGCACCGAGCTCTCCGAGGGGTACTGATATGTGGTCTCCAGGGCCGTCTCACTGAAGGAGATCTTGAGCTGCAAGGGAGGAGAAGAGGACGAGGCCAGCTGAGCACTGAGTACAGCAGCCCAGAGCTCAGCACCATGCAAGTTCAGCCCCTGCAGCCCAGCAGGCCCCACGACATAGGTGGGTGGTGGCCCAGGGCCTGGGGTTGGCAATCCCGTGGCTTCCCCTCCCAGTCCGTTTTGGGATCCAACTTTGCTTTCCACGCAGCTTCCCAGACCTAGATTTCCTCTCTTGAGAAAACCATTCAGTAGTTTTAGCACTGGGGAGGCTGAGGCAGGAGGATGCATGCAAGTTGGAGGCCAGCCTGGGCTACACGGTGAGTTTCAGAACAGCCCTAACTGCATAGTGAGACTGTTTTAGCCAGGCGTGGTGGCACACACCTGCAATCCCAGCACTCAGGAAGCTGATGCAAGAGGATCGTTGACAGTTCAGAGGGCAGCCTGGGCTACAAAGTGAGCTCAAGGCCAGCCTGAACTGCATAGCGAGACCCTATCTCAAAAAAAAAAAAAAAAAAAGAAAGGAGAGAGAAAAACCCAAAATCAAACAAAAAGACAACTTCTGGGTGCCTTAGGGGTCTGGGGTCTGGGGTCTGGGGCACGGTGCTCCTTCCCTGGAACAGACACCATAGGCCCTGTCCCCGCACCCCCCCAGGGTGGGTCAACCCCTAGCCGAGGGGTCCAGGCCTAAGAGACAGGAGACCCACAGGCCCCAACAGCCGAGATCCTCTGCCCCCACACACAGGGACGCCACGGGGATGACCTGGGTCCTTGAAGGCCAGCAGGAAGGTGCAGGCGGCTGAGGCAGAGGGAAGAGACTGGCAAAGGCCAGAGGGAGCAGAAGTCCTTCAGGCCTGCTGCCTGCCGCAGCCCAGCTGCTCTCCCACCCGCCGCCTGCCCTTCCCTCTGCCCTCTGAGGAGCTGGACAGGGGCAGGGTGGGATTAACTCTGAGCCTCGGGGATTAGGGAGATGAGAGGTCCTGAAAGGCTGCCTGGCCTCCCTCGGGGGCATCTGCTGGAGACCAGGCCCTGTGGCCTGCAGCCTTGCACAAACTGGGCTGGGGCCAGATGGGCAGGCTCCAGCACGGCAGCAGCTCCAAGGTGGAGCCACCTGTGCTGGCCTGGTCCCCCAAATCCTCCCTCTGTGCCCTGCCTGGATCACTTCCTCCAGAGACCTGCAAGGCCCTGTCCCTAGTGCCTTGTTCTGACCCTGCACAGCTCAGCCCTGGGCCCTCTGACCCTCCAAGTCATACTAACCCTGCTCTGATTTTTTTCCATAATCATATTACAGCACCCCCCACCCCAGGCTGAGGCAGGAAGAATGCCAGTTTAAACCCAACCTGGGCAATTTGGTAAACC
This sequence comes from Dinomys branickii, assembly GCA_004027595.1. Lineage (NCBI taxonomy): Eukaryota > Metazoa > Chordata > Mammalia > Rodentia > Dinomyidae > Dinomys > Dinomys branickii. Next base: position 63,878 of record PVLD010002329.1, on the reverse strand, counting down.
TGTTTCAAAAAGAGCTGAGGCTGCAGCTCAGTATGTAGGCCCCAGGTTCAATTCCTGGAACAACACACACACGCACACACACACACACACACACACACACACAGTGTCAAGTGGCATGAAACTTACACTGCTGTCCAATGTACTTTTTTTGTCTTTTGAGGTGGTCTTGCTGTGCAGTTCAGGCTGGCCTTGAACTCGCTTACGTAGCCCAGGCTGGCCACGAACTTTCTGTAATACTCCTGCCTCAGCCTCCCAATAGCTAGGATTACAGGCATGCATCACCACCCCTCCTCTGGAATACTTTAAGTCAACTCTAAATTACTTACAATACTTGACACGGTGTAAATGCTATGTAAATGGATGTTATGCTGTGTTGTGTAAGGCAGAATGACAAGAAGTCTGTACATGTTCAGCACAGCCATGGTTCTTTTTTTTTTTTAAGGAAAAAAAAAAAACTAGGGTTTTACTGTGTAGTTCAGGCTAGTCTGGAACTTGCTAGTAGCCCAGGCAGGCCTCAAACTTGCAATTTTCCTGCCCTGGGGTTGTGTAATTTTTTCCCTGGAATATTTCTGATCCACTCTTGAGTGATCCCACAGATCGGAAACCCTCAGACTGAGGACAAATGTCCTTATCCTTGTGCCTGCTGCTGGCCAGGCCCGGGAAGCTGCCACAGTGCACAAGGTAAGTGTCTGTCCACACCTCAGATGAGGTCTGAAGGGACCCAGGCTGCCAGGGCTGGGCCATGTCCATGGCAAGGCCGGCGGGACCAAGTCACAGCCACCACCCCTCACAACCCCGCTGGCTCTGTGATTGACATGTTTCTGGGGACCCATTTCTGTCTTCAACAGATGTCCCCTTTGGGGTATCTCTGTCTCCCCCAGCCTCTCTGCCCCCCCATCTTCTGACTGAGCTGCTCAGGAACGCACAGCCTGCAGGGGTGGGGGTGGGAGTGGGGACGGGAGTGACTCATGCTCCTGCCACCAGCTATATAAGGTCACAGGCCAGCGGGGAGGGGAGGGGCACCAGCTGCAGCTCCCTAGCTGCCACAGGGCTAGGTCTCTCCCACTAGCAGGGGTGCTCTGATGGCCAGACAGGAGTTACAGGAAGCTGGGGTGCAGGGACAGCTACTCTCCTCTCGGATCTAGTGGGTCAGAGCAGGGGCAGACAGGGTGCCAAGTCCTGGACGAGCAGGCAGGCAGCGAGGGCAGGGTGGGGAGCCCTGCTGCCTCCTCCCCACCCCCACGCCGGCCCGCTTCCTCACCCGCTCACCACATCCTGAGCACAGTTCTGCCAGGCCTGAGGCCTAGAGTCCCCCACGCAGCCCCACCAGCCTTCCGGCCCCCACCCAGGCTTCCTGTTTGGGCGATCTGCTTCCGGCCCTACTCCCTGACCCAGGTATGGTCACAGCACGGGTCCTGCTCGCACAGCCTTCCTGGCTCTCCTCGCTGGCCCCTGGCCTTGGGGCCCGGCGTTGCCTGCTCTTTCCCTGAGCACCTCTGCAAGTGACTCCTGAACACCTCACTCTGGGCGTTTCCTCCGCACTCCTCCCTGCCCAGCCCTGGGGGCTCTGTGTGGACCAGGAGTCCCAGGGCAGGAGCTTACCCTGTGGTGGGGATGGACGGGGACTCCTAACCCGTCTCTTCAGTCCCTGTGGTTTCCCCCTAACTCAAAGGACACAAAAGCCAAATCTGAGGCTGTGGACACACGGGATGAGGAGTCCCAAGGGGCAGGCACTGCGGGGTGTGTGTGTGTGTGTGTGTGTGTGTGTGTGTGTGTGTGTCCAAGCCTCTCTCCGCAGAGGGCAGAGGGGAGGCCGAGTGCCCTGGACGGAAGGAACTGACCTGGCTGCCCGTCTGTCCCTGTCCGAGCCTAACCTCTGCCCCTCTGCCCACTCCTGACGCCAGCCCTGTGCCTTCTATTTTCTGCCCCAAGAGGAAGGAGGGGGGTGACGGGAAGAAAGGGGAAAACCAATGGTGAGGCAGTGCCGGGCAGGGGAAGTCCAGGGAGGAAGTGCAGGGCAGGGGGGGGGGCTCTGGGCTAGGAGAAGGGCTGCTTGTCGCCAAAGAGAGTGCCCGCACTGTGTGCTGCTCGACCCAGCTGGGGAGTGCGACCCCAGGGTCACCTCTCAATCGGCCCAGTGTGTGCCTCTGCCGCTGCTGCCTGGTGCTCACAGCCTCCTCTCTGCTCTCTGGCGGCCCGGCCCGCGGCCTCTCCATCTGTCCTGCGATGGCCCCGCTCCGTGGACCCCTCTCCTCTGGTTGGCGGGACCCCCACCCACTGCCCGCCTGAGGCCTGGGCCCCAACTTCCAGGCTGTCATCCCGCATCCCCTCCAGTTGGGCCTGGCGCTCCCAGAGCCCAAGGAAAGCGAAGTGCTAGGGAGGCCCGGCACACCCGAAATGACTATCCAGGCAGGCGGATGCGCAGGGTCCCAGCTGGGAATGAATGGCACCGTGGGAGGTGTGTGCAGGCAGGCAGGGAGGCAGGGAGGCAGGCCATGAGAGGTACAAAAAAAAGTTATGAGGTCTGGGGCAGAGAGAGCGGACAAGGGGCTGCAAGGAGCCTGGCGTGGCTGCTCCCTACCTGTTTGTGGTGTCTCTCCGGGGACCCCTTGGCCAGGCAGCTGCGGCTCAGCCGGAGGTAGCCCCCCAGCACCAAGATCTCCTCGGCAGTCGGGTAGCGCTTCTTCCCAGACCCCGGGGCTGCAGCCTCGCTCGGGGCCGGGCTGGCGGGGGGCACCGCGCGGCGGGGGGTGACCGTGAAGGTGTGTCCACTGCGGCGCGGGGCCCCCACCCCCGGCCCTGCCTTCACCCCGTAGAACAGGCGGCTCATGAGGGGATCCCCGGAGGGCTGGGGGGCAGCCGGGGCTGGGGGTGGGGGCTGCTGCGCGGCTGCTTCCTCTTCCTGCTGCTGCCCCGAGCCTGCTCCGGTCCCAGCGTCCTCTGGGGGGAGGGGGGAGGGCGCGGAGCTGTGGTCCTGAGAGCCTCCCGGCGGCGCGCTCGGAGCCTCCTCCTCCTCCTCACCTTCCCCTGCCTCCACACCCTGAGGCTCCCACCGCTGGGCAGCGGGGCCTGGAGGTTCTGGTTTCGGGCTTGCGTTCTCCGTGTCCCTGGCTGTCCATTCTCGAGCTTTCCCCGAGCTCAGCGTCCACTTCCACCCGTCGGAGGCCCGCAGGCCACGCTCTCCATCCTCCACGGGGCGGGGCCTCTGTTCTGCCGTCTCCGCGCCTCTGGAGATGCTGTCCTGAGGCTCCTTGCCCGGGGTGTCCGGGGACCCCGAAATCTCTCCCGGAGCCGGGCTCTCTCCTCCGCCCCCACAGCCCTGGCCGAGGTCTTCCCTCTCTCCCACGTGCAGCCTCCACTCTGCTGCCTCCAGGCGCACTGAGCGCAGCTCGCGGGCCTCTCTGCAGCCAGCCGCCCGCGTGCAGGGCTCCGCCAGGCCCGGGTTCTCGCCGCCAGACTCCGCGGGGCCCAGCCCACTGTCCCTCACCTCGCCGCTCCCGGGACTCTGCTCTCCAGGCTCCGCCGGGCTCGGCCTCGGCTCCGGAGTTTCAGGGGGGCTGAGCCTCCACCTCCGCGCCTCAGGCGGCCTGGAGCTCCGGCCTGCGCCCTCTCCCGGGCTCTGCCTCCAGTCTCGGGCCCCCACAGGCTTGGGGCTGCACTCCCGGACCGCCCCGGTGCCCGGCCTCCGCTCCCCGGCCTCCCTGGCACTCAGCCTCTCTTCCCTGGCCTCTCTCCCCTTGGGGCTCTGGTCGGGTGACTCCCCCGAGCTGGGTCTGCGCTCTCGGGGCTCCGGCGGCCCGGGCTTCCTCTCCGCGAGGAGCTCTTCGTTCCGCTGCTGCTGCTGCTGCCGCTCCTGCCGGATGAATCGGTTCTGGTGCACCGGCCCGATGGCCTCCAGTAGGACGGCGGACTCGTCTGGGTCTGGACGGCCGGGCTCCGCCTGCCCAGCTCCGGGGCTCGGGTCCCCCGGGGCGAGCCCGAGCTTGGCGCGCCGCCGCTCCAGGAGTCCCCGCTTCCAGGCCGGCATCTGCGCCAGGCGCTCCTGCTCCGCCCTGCCCCGGCCGCGGGCCGCTGCCTCCTCCTGCCGGCGCCGGGCTAGCAGCTGCCGCTTCCAGTCCGGGACAGCGGCCATGGCGAGCTGCGGGCCGGGAGGGCGGCGGCGGTGAGCGCGGGGCAGCCGAGAGCGGGGAGCGGGCGCGGAGGAAGCGGGGCTCCGGGGCCGGGCCGGGCCGCGGAAACTCCCTCCGGGGCCGGGCACCGCCGCCGCCCGCCCCGCGCGCGGTGCTGGCACAAAGGGGCGGCGGCGCCCGCCCGCGCGAGCCCCAGCTCACCCCGCGGCCCGAGGGAGGACGGGCGCGAGCGGGCCGGCCGGCCGGGCGCGGCGCTTTGTGCGGCACAATGGGGCGGGGCGGGGCCTGAGCGTCCACGCGCGGACTCGCGGCCGGGGCTCCCCGCTGCGGCCCCGCGCGGCCAGGGCGCGGCCGTGACTCAGGGCCCCGGGGGACGCGGGCGGGGGCGGCAGCTGTCGCGGGCCGGGCCCGCCCTCCCCATCCCGCCCTCCGCGCCGGCCTTTGTTCCGGGCCAGGGGCGCAGGCAGAGCGCGGCCGGGGTCAGCGTCTCCCGGCCCCCGCGGGTCCCGGGGTGCGGCGCGGAACCGGGGTCCGGGAAGCGGATTGGGCCGCTCCGAGGAGGAGGAGCCCGGGGAGGGGCGCGCCCACTCCGCCGGCCTTTCCCCCCAGCTGCTCGCAGCTGGAGACCGCGCGCCACACTTGGGAAAGCCAGGCTGCATTTTATTCCCCGAAGAGGACATCCCTCAGGAGTCCCCACCAAGTCCTCGACCGAGCCCCGGCAGGGATAGGATGGGCATCCCTGAGGCTAGAGGAGGAAAGGGGTCCACGCCCTGAACTGTGCTGAGGGCACTGTCAGTACCCGCTTCCTGCTGGAGAGGAGGGAGGTTCGGAGTGCAGGCCCCGAAAGGAGACACAGAGCTGGACTCTGGCGGCGAGTCTCAAGCAGCGCCTCCGGCCCATGGATTTGGGAACCTGGCCTGAAGCAGCCAGGGCCTCAATAGTAAAGGGAGCGGATTTGTTTGTTTGTTTGTAGTTTTTATAAATCAGCATCTTGTTACGCAGCCCAGGCTGGCCTCGAGCCGTCTGCACTCCTTGCTTAGTCTCCCGCGAGCCGGGATTACAGGTGTCCAGTGGGCTTGGAAGTCGAGGAGGGAGAGGAAATACAGGGCTGGGAGTGGACGAGCTCCTCACTCTGCCACCCCGTCCTGTGGCCGGGAGAGGAGGTGGAGTTTTCTCTGGAGCTGTGCCCGGAGGTAGCAGAGGTCTTGCTGGTCCAGCCCGTGAGCCAGGCCCAGGTAAAGGGTAAGGAGGAGGGCAAGCAGGAGGCGGTCAGTGCCCAGGGTCGGCACCACCCACAGCACCGTCAGCAGCTCCACACACACCGGGTGCCGCAGGTGGGAAAAAAGCCGCAGGGCCCGAGGAGACTTCAGGGCTAGAGGCTCGCCCAGCCCCAGCACATGGTAGTACACCTAGGAGGGAGGACGGTGTGAACCGACTGTTGTCAGGCCGCCTCCCTCCTGTCCTGCGCCGCCCTCTGCAGACTTGGAACCTTCCCAGGCCCTGGAGCCCCGTGGGTGCTGGCCTCTGAGGGAGGCTAAAGGAAGAGCCCCTTACAAGGCCCCGAGGGAACAGAAAGCCCCTGGAAGGAGGAAGAAAGTCATGGGCAGGCGGGCAAGGGTTCCAGAGCCTCACCTGCTTGAGGCCCATGAGCTCGGCATAGTCAAAGACCAGGAGGATGCTGAAGATGAGCAGCCAGGAAAGGACGTGCAGAACAAAGCAGAGCAGGGGCACCCAGGTGGCCCACGGCTCCGCCCGAGCCTCCCACAGCACCGGGCCTCTGGGTACCGCGTCCCAGTTCCGCATCACCAGCTGGGGGAGAGAGGCGGCTGGGCAGCCCACAAGTACCCTGCCCTTCTGGAAGCGCCCGAGCGCAGCCTACAGCTCTGCCCTGCTCTGTGACCCCGGCCCACGTTTATTGTGTGAAGGCCAGGCGGGGGAGCTGTCCGAGGGCTGGGCGGTACTGCTCCGAGGGCACAGCAGGTGACCTCCGCCAGGCACCCAACGGGAAGACGATACCCTGGCAGCTGGAAACCTCTCTATGCCCAGGGAGGTGGTTTTTAAGAAACAAACAGCAGTACTAAAAAGGAGTTAGGGTGCCTTCCGGGGGGCAGCCTACGCAAAGGTGCAAAGGCACATCTGGTACTCGGGAATGACAAGCACGCCTTTCTTTTCCCTGAGACAGAGGATTGCTATGTATTCCAGGCTGGCCTTGAGCTTGCTACGTAGCCCAGCCCAGGATGGCCTCGAACTCTTGCTCCCTCTGCCTCAGCCTTCCGAGAGCGGCGTTACAGGGGCACGGACCAAGCCTGCTAAGGCCCGGAACCCTTCTTGATAAAGCAGGGCATGTGCCGTGGAGGGACAGAAGCTGGGATTAACTCAGTCCTCCTTATTCTCCGTGTTTTGCCCCTCCACCTGGGGTGTCATCCCCAGAGTTTCTCGGCGTCTGGGCCGCCCGGGCCCCCTACCTGCAGCGCCAGGGCAGTGCACGCCACATACACAGACCTCTGGAGGACCCCAAAGCGCCGCGATGTCCACGCCTTCGCCGCTTCTGTGGCCATGAGGCTGTGCTGCCCCACAAACAGCAGGAGAAGGCCCAGGTCCCAGGCCAGCGCGGCCAGGACAGTGCGGTCCTGCAGGGCGGCGAGCCATCCCTGGCGGGGCCCTGGCGGTGCAGGCAGAGGGACGAAAGTCAGCGCGGCGGGACTCCCCCCACCTCCGTGGGGGGCCCCAGGCCGGCCCTCGGCGCTTTCAGGGACCCCCACGCTGCCCCCAGCGTGGTGCCACTCCCCCTTCTCCCTGCCCCGCCGTCGCAGAGCTCCCTCCGGCCCAGGGACGCGGACTCCGAGACACCCGTGGGACACAGTCCCCAAAAGGGGGCTGGGGCTGGCCTCCTGTGAGTGCTGCAAGCTGCCTCTGCTCTAACCGCCGCGAGCGCGTCCTCTCCGCGGCCGGGACCGGCCGCCCTCGGGCCGCTCCCGCAGCTGCCCGTCCTCCTTCCGCCTCGCGCCGCCCTCCGGCCGCACCTCCTGCCCGGAGCTCACCCGGGCCTCCGGCCGGCGGGGCCCCTCCGAGTAGCGGCCGCAGGGACGCGAAGCGCACGAACTCCACTCCGGTGCCGAAGGCCAGCACGAAGGAGGCCAGGGCGGCGGGCACCAGCAGGAGAGCGGGGGCCATGGTGAGGGCGGGAACGAGGGGCGGGGCCGGGCTTCCCGCGGCTGCGGGCCCCGCCCCAAGGGAGGGGCCTGGCCCGGGCGCCGGGGCTGATTGAGGAGACGAGTCCTGCCCCTCGCCCGCACTTCAAGCCCGCGAGCCCCGCGCCGCGCAGCGAATGTGGGAAGATGGGGGCCCTGTGCGTCCCGCGGGGCCGCAGCCCAGCTCGGCCAGCTTCCCACGGAACCGGAGTCAGAGCGCTCGCTCAGTGACACGGAACCCAACTGAGCCCCGGCTGGGGAACTACTGGAGTCAGCTGCAGACGTGTGAGGGATGCGGGCCAGGCTGAGAGCCCAGCTTGGACTCAGCCTCGAAATCATCTTCAGAGACAAACACAAAAAGAGCGAGATTGTGTGTTTAAGGCGGTGTCTAGCTTTGTAGCCCAAAATGGCCTTGAACCCGGTGATCCTCCCGCCTCAGCCTCCGGAAAGCTGAAAGCTGGGATTACAGGAGTGCCCTACCACACCTGGCTTTAGTTTTTTTCTTTCTTCCTTTTCTTTTTCTTTTTTTGTTTGTTTGTTTGAGATAGGGTCTGGCTATGTAGTGCAGGCTGGCCTCGAACTCACAGCGATCCTCCTGCCTCAGCCTCCCAAGTGCTGGGATTACAGGTGTGTGCCACTATGCCTGGCTAGCAGCATCTGTCATCAGAACTAAAGATCACATAACTAAGGTCCTAGCCGGAGTAGCTAGGTACATACAGGGACCCAGGGAGATAAAGAAAATTGCCCAAGGAAGTGCGACTCCTGCGGGCTATGGGGTGAGAAACGCCAAGGGTAACTGCCCGAGGCCCAGAACTCCTCTGCTGTGCATGCCCTCCCGGGCCCTGCGTTTTCCTCCCGATTCACTCTGCACCCTGCTGCTGGACCCTGAGAGTTTATCTGGAGGTCCTAGCAGGGGAGCACAGCTTGCTGGTATATCCTCCACCGAGGAGCGCCTGCCCTTCTGCATGGGGTGGTGAGGGGAGTGGTGAGGGAGGAAGGGGACACCTGCCCAGCCAGCCAGGCCCACCAGGTCAACCCTGGTGGTCAGTGGGATAACAGATGTCACAGCCAGATGACCCTCATCCTCAGCTGCCACACCCAGCAAAGTCAGTCACAGAGGAAGCCCTTCCTCTTCGGAGCTCAGAGGGATTTGAACAGCCGTGGTAGCACCACAGCAGGCATTGGACTGCTGCGATTTCCCGACACTCTGCCTGCTTCATAACTAGCACTTCATTAAACTCTTCTGAATTATCCTGTGTTCTCCATTTCCACTGAATCATAACCAAAGAGATCCTTATTACACAAAGCTCTCTCTTGTACTGGGAATTAAACCCAAGGCCTTTACACTGAGCTACATCCCCAGTCTGTTTAAAAAATTTTTGAGGCAGGGTCTTGGTAAATCATTAAATTCCCCAGGTTGGGCTTGAATTTATGATCCTCCTGCCTCAACCTCCTAGAGCTCTGAGATTACGGGTATGGACTACTGTACCTGGATACAATCCCTATTCTCTAGAAGTTTAAATTAGAGCATTAAAGAGCAGTCATCAAGGGAGTATGTACCTGAGTGTTACATGATGCTCTAGAGGTAAGGACTATAAGGAATCCCACAGATCGCAGGGATATAAAGTTGTACAAAGGAGCTACTGTTGAGTCCTTCTGTGTGCCACATCCACATGGCAATGTTTATATGAGACTAAGTACTTTTAAAAGCCAGCATAGCTGGGCGTGGTGGCGCACACTTGTAATCCCAGCACCTGGGAGGCTGAGGCAGGAGGATGGTTGTGAGTTTGAGGCCAACCTGGGCTACAAAGTGAGCTCAATGCTGGCCAGAACTGCATAGTGAGACCTTGTCTCAAAAAGACAAAAAAAAAAAAAAAAAAAAAAAAAAAAAAAAAAAAAAAAAAAAAAAAAAAAAAAAAAAAGCCAGTGCTTGGTAGCATGTACAAGGGGGTTGATCCTAGGTTTGATTCCCCAACCCTAAAAAAAAATTTGAAAAATGAAATCAACAACAAAAATTCAAAAATCCTATGAACTAGTTGGGTATGGTGGTATACGTCTATAATCAGGAGGTTGAGGCAGGAGGATTGCCATGAGCTCCAGGTTGGCCAGCCTGGGTTACATAGCAAGACTGTCTCAAAAACCCAAAACAATGCTGGGCATGGTGGTGCACACCTGTAATCCCAGCACTCTGGAGGCTGAGGCAGAAGGATCATTGCAAGTTTGAGGCCAGCCTGGGCTACAAAGTGAGCTCAAGGCCAACCTGAATTGCATATCAAGACCCTGTCTCAAAAAGACAATCAATCAATCAATAAATTAAAAAAAAAATCCCATGAACTGCTTGGCAAAGTTTATCGTATTTCAATTATGTCCAAGTTTCCCAAACTTAAGAGTAACTCCCATGCAGAAAAGAATACAAAGCTAATAAACTTTTTCTAAGAGTTGAAATGATATGTACACAGCATGAAACTCTTTTAAAGAGCACAATACAGGCCGGGCATGGTGGCACACACTTGTATTCTCAGCACTCGGGAGGCAGAGGCAGCAGGATTACCCAAGTTCAAGGCCAGCCTGGGCTACATAGAGAGTTCAAGGCCAGCCTGAATACACTGCAACAACATGTTTCAAAAAAAAGAAAAAACAAAAATAATAATACAGTGCCATTTAGTACATCTGCCATGTGTATAACACCTACTTCTAGCTTGTTCCAAAACATTTCCATCACCCATAATCAAACCTTGGTCCCCTTAGGCAGCCCCACTCCAGCTTCTGGTGAGCACCAACCCGTCCCTGGCTCACCTGTCCCTGGTGCTTTGTGAGTGGAGCCCCACAGCATGTGATATTTGCACCTGGCCCCCATCACTTGGCAGAAGCTGTGAGGTTCATCCTCGAACGCTGCAGCCTGTTTCAGCGCTTCATCCCTTACGGCTGAACCAGTCTGTGGGGTGGGTCTGCCCTATCTACCCACCCTTGCTGAGCTTGTGTACTGTTCCCACATCCCCATGCGATTGCGAGAAGTGATGATACAATATTCATGTAAAGTACTTTTCAGTTCTTCTGTGTTTCTATGGAGAAGCAAAACTGCTCGGCCATACAGTACTCCTATGCTTAACTTTTTACTATTAGTATTTTGGGGGTTTTTTGAGAGAGAGTTTCACTATGAAGTTCAGGCTGGCTTTGAGCTCACTTTGTAGCCCTGGTTGGTCTTAAACTCACAGTGATTCTCCTGCCTCAGCCTCCTAAGTGCTGGGGTTACAGGTGTGCTACCATGCTCAGCTCACTTCTGGGGATTGAACCTAATACCTTTATACTGAGCTATACTCCCAGCCCTTTCTTTATTTTTTTGAGGCAGTGTCTTGCTGTTGCTTAGTCTAGGAGTCACCTATCTCTGCCTTCCAAGTAGCTGGGATTATAGGCAAACCCCACTGCACTCAGCTCATAACTTTTTAAAAAACAAGTTTATGCCTCAAGATGAGACATTAAAACAAAAGCTTCACTACACCATAAGGCACAGAGTGAATATTTATTTATGACAGCGATCACGCTGAAGCTCCATTTTATAAATACTGTGGAAGTAGGTCAGAAAAGTGGCAATTTAGTCAACGTCAAAGCCGAAGGATGGTTCCAACCAGGTGAGTAGGAAGGAAGAAAACATTTTCGTAGCATCCCATGACCCTCATATCTACTCATCCCATGCATCCCCTCAAGCTCCTGATGCCAAAGCTGTCTTTTGAAGATGAGTATGAACCCCAGTGAGGAGAGGGATGGCTTCCAGCGCAGGCGCCAGGGAGCATAGGGATCACTACCATGGGGCAGCAGTCTGGCTAGAGGGGAGCAGCACTTAACACAGCCCAACATCAGCCCAACCCCCTCTTTTTCTTTTTTGGGTGGTACCTGGGATAGAACCCAGGGCATCCTAAGTGCTACGTAAGACTTACCCCCAAGCTACAACCCCAGCTCAGCGTTAGCCAGTCTTAGAATGGCCATTTCAGCCAGGTGTGGTGGCACATGCCTGTAATCCCAGCACTTGGGAGGCTGAGACAGGAGGATCACTGCAAGTTCGAGACCAGCCTGGGCTACAAAGTGAGCTCAAGGTCAGCCTGAACTGCATAAGTGAGACCCTGTCTCAAAAAGAAAAGAAAAGAAAAGAAAAAAAAAAAAAAAAAAAAAAAAAAAAAGAACGGCCATTTCATTTTGCTGTACTGGGACTGAGTCCAGGGCCTTTGCATTGAGCTACATCCAAGCTCTTCTGAAAATTGAGGGTCACTCATGGTGGCACACACCTGTAATCTCAGCACGTTAGAGGCTGAGGTAGGAGGATTGCTGTGAGTTTGAGGCTAGCCTAGACTACATAGTGGGTTCAAGGCCAATTTGAACTATACAGAGAGACCCTGTCTTGAAAACTTAAAAAAAAAAAAATTAAAAAAATAAATTTTTATTTTGAGACAGGGTCTCGTTAAGTCACTTAGGGCTGTGTTCAACCTTGCATTCCTCCTGTCTCAGCCTCCCAGAATACCAGCATTACAGCTGTACGCCACCACACCACACCTAGAAGTTATGGCTACTTTAGAAGGTCTGTGGCTCTAACTTTCCTGCCTTTCTGTTTTCCCAGAAAGCCTCAGGGCTCGCCCCATTCCAGCAGAAGCCATACGCACACACTCAGCTCTTCTAAAGCCCTGGGCTCCTCTAATGCAGCTGTGTTCTGACGGGAGGGAGGGGCATGCTAGCATCTTCATGTGGATGAAGGTTCCCGAGTGGAGAGGATGAAGGCCTCGGGCCTGACCTCCTGCTTCAGTACCCCTGTCAGCAGGAACTCTGGGGACAGGAGGGGCAGGCCGGCCCGGGACGCAGAGGAGCAGCGCGGCAAGTCCTGGGGGCAGGTGATCACCACTCTCTGGGGCTGGAGAGACAGCGCAGAGGGGAAGCCGGGCTGAGAAGGGGTCCTAGAGATAAACTCTCGCCTAGCAGTCAGTCTCGGCACTGCCCAAGGCTAAGCCACAAGAAGCACACTGCACAGTCTATGAGTTATTCTTGCCAGAAAAGCTGACCCAGAACATATTCGAGCTCTTAAAATTAGCCAGGCGTGGTGGCACACACCTGTAATCCCAGCACTCAGGAGGCTGAGGCAGGAGGATCGCTGAGTTTGAGGCCGGCCAGGGGTGTAGAGTGAGTTCAAGGCCAGCCTACATTGCATACCAAGACCATCTCAAAAAAAAACAGGAAGGGTGAGTAGGGCTCTGCTCCACAGTAAAAGGTGCAAGAGACACTTGAAATGCAGCAATACATGGGCTTTATGGAAGTTCTATTTTTCTTTTCCTTTTTAGACAGGATCCCACTCTAGCTCAGGATGGCCTAAAACTCATGATTCTGCTTTTGCCTCCCAGGTGCTGCTGGGATTACAGGCTTGAGCCATCATGCCTAGCAGTAGCCTTGTATTTCCCTTTACTCTTTTATCATTCTGGGCCTCTCTTTAGGTGCCCCTCAATGACCTTGGATGCCAGTCATACCTTGTAAGAGCGGGGCATGCTGGGTAGGACGGTGCCTCCACAGCAGCTGACGATCTCTCCCATCTGCAGAGGTGGGGGCTGGACCCCAGGGGTCACATGAATCTCATAGCCCTAAGGGAGTTGCAAGGTGACTACAATGGAGGCCCACACTGGAGACCACAGGGGTGGGTGCACTTGGCGGGAGACGGGCTCTACCTGCAGCAGCCTTCGCTCCCGAGCCCGGCTCAAAGCATCCCGGAGGCTGAAACCGAAGTTCTTCTCCTGCTCGGGATCAGTCACCACAAACTGATCCGGGGGCAGGAAGTGACCAGCCTTGCGGGACTGAGGAAGGGCAGCAGTCAGCATCAGGGTTCAGGCCACCCCACCCAGCACTGCTGCCTGAAACTTACAGAGCACTGTCACACATACAACCTTTTCATGGACCACACCTCAGTAACCACCACCCCCTTTCCTCCTACGTGTGTGTGTGTGTGTGTGTGTGTGTGAGAGAGAGAGAGAGAGAGAGAGAGAGAGAGAGAGAGAGAGAGAGACAGAGACAGAGAGAGAGACAGAGACAGAGACAGAGAGGAGGGGGAGAGAGAAAGAGAGAGCGAGCGAGACCCCTGGCCTCACTAACGTGTGTGTGTGTGTGTCCTCTCACCTGCTGCAGCCACTCCAGGGAGAGGACAGGGATGCCCTTCCCCAGGGCACACAGGAACTTGACGGTCCGGCGGATGCGATCAGTGACCAGGTGGGAGGCCTCTGCCACCGAGCTGGCCAGACTGCCCCCCAGGGCCAGCACGGCCTGCTCCCCATGGGTATCCAGCACTCCCGTGAAGAGGACCTGGCAGGGTTGGCCTGCACTGTCACACAACCCTGGCCGCAGTGCAGACCCGCTCTGCCTCCCCCAGCCTCCCCCAGCCTGGGCCCCTCCTACTTTGGGTGCTGCTGACTGCAGGGCAGGCTTGGGCCTTCGGAGACCACGCTTCGGCACTTCCTGGAGCTCCTCCTCCACCTGGGTCCTCTTCCTCTTGCCTGGCCCTGGAGTCCCCACATCCTAGGAGGGAGAAGCACCTTGGCAGGAGTCCCCGGGGCCCGAGGTTCCTGCTCCTAGTGTGGCCCAGCCCTCTCACCTCTGCTTTCCCTGGTCTCTCTGCAGTATCTTCTTCTTCTTTCTTGGGGAGCACTGTCTTCTGGGAAGCTTCTCTCTGTGGTTGCTTTGGAAGAGGGGGTGACTCTGTGCTGGGGGAAGGTCTCTTGTGCCGTAGAGAGGCTGCAGGCTGGACCTCTTGGGTGAACCCAGAGCTGTCTGCTGCCTCCACCTTTGGGATTTGAGGAGCATGAGTGGGTGCCTCAGGAAGCTGGGAAAAGGAAGGGTCAGGGACAGTCCCAAGGGACACAGCTGTTCTTCTCCTCTGGTCCCCTGAGGCTCTGTCTTGAGGTTCACAGCACGGCTGATGGACAATGGGAGCTGTGCGGGAGCTACGCTTCCCAGCAGCCCTCTGTCTCCTGCTGCAGCGGGCCTGGGGGTCGGGCTCCTGGGGAACAGTCTGGTCTGTGGTGACAGGAGGCTGGGACTCAGAGGCCACCCAGCCCTCATCTACAGTCTCAGTTTTAACAAGTTGGGCGGTGACAGTGGGAGGCTTGAGGTCAGTGGCTGATAGCTCAACTGGTTTAAGAGTCTCACCAGAGGACCTATATATCCTGCCCCGAGTGGCCCGAGGTGTGGTCTTGGGGACCACAGGCTGGTCTGTGGCAGTGGAAAGTTGGAGCTCAGGGGCTGTGTGGACAGCCACTTCAGGAATCTTGACAGAGGTCCTTTTCACCCTGCTTCGAGTAGCCCGAGGTGTGGGGTCTGGGGTGTCCAGCTGGTCTGCGGAGGTGGATGGCTGTACCTTGGGGGCTTCTGTCTCAGCCACTTCAGGGGTCTTTTCAGAGGACCTGCCTGTCCTGCCCCTTGTGGCCCGAAGCATGGTCTTGGGGGTGACAGGCTGGTCTGCAGAGGCGGATGGCTGTACCTTGGGGGCTTCTGTCTCAGCCATTTCAGGGGTCTTGACAGAGGACCTGTCTGTCCTGCCCCTTGTGGCCTGAGGCATGGTCTTGGAGGTGACAGGCTGGTCTGTGAAGGCAGATGGCTGGAGCTCAGGGGCTGTTGGCTCAACTAATTCAGGGGTCTTGACAGAGGACCTATCTGTCCTGCCCCTAGTGGCTCGAGGTGTGGTCTTAGGGACAACAGGCTCGTCTGTGGCAGAGGAAAGTTGGAGCTCAGGGGCTGTGTGGATAGCTGCATCTGGTGTCTTGACAGAGGACCTATTCATCCTGCTTCGAGTGGCCCGAGGTGCAGGCTCTGGGGCGACAGGTTGGTGTGTAGAGGTGGATGGCTGTGGCTCAGGGGTTGCTGACTCAGCTGCTTCAGGGGTCTTGGCAGAGGACCTTTGTGTCCTGGCCAGACTGGTCTGAGGTGCAGATTCGGAGGCACCAGGCTGCTCTGTGGGCAAACGGTGGGGCATGTGGGCAGCAGAGAAAAGCTGAGCGGGTGTCGTCCTGCGGGGTGGCCATCGCCTGGCACTGGGCTTGGACTGCAGAGTCTCCAGCTCTGAGGACAGGGCAGGCTCTGGAGCCTCCTGCTTCCCAGTGTGCCCAGCCCTAGGAATGGGTGGCTCAGAAGACGGAAGGGAAGGAAGGAGGGGCTGAGGTGCAGACTGTTTCAGGCTCTGAGAGATACAGGGGCCTGGGGCTGGGAGTAGGCATGGTGCCAAGGCTTTGGGTGCTGCAGCGGGCAGACCAGCATCGGGCAGGCCAGTACTGGGAGACAGGTTATCCTGCGGAGAGAGAAGCCAGTAAGCAGTGGCAGAAAGAGGTCCAAACCAGATGCTGCTCTGTGCGTGTATTCCAGCTGGGTGGCAAAGGCCCTGCTTTCCATGACCATCTCCCAGTCCCCATCAGACCCAGGGCTCTGAGTAGCAGTCCTGCCCCCACCCCCCAACCTCTCTGCTTGACGCCAGTGCAGCGCTCTCCAAAGGAGAGCAAGAGGGGCTCGGGGTATAGCTCAGTGGCGTAAGTGCTTGCCTGGCAAGCGCAAGGTCCTGAGTTCGATCCCCGGTACCGGGAAAAAAAAAAAAATTAAAAAAAAAAAAAAAGGAGAGCAAGAAATACAAGGAAAGGGGCTTCCTTCCCGGGTCACGCAGAGGAATTACCGCTCATAACCCAAATACAGCAGAACACAGTGGATGCCGAGGGCAGAGGGACAGAGGCCAGCTAAAGAGGGGCACAGGTGGAGACGGGAGGATGTGGGGGTAGGAGTGGACTAAAGTACGGCCAGGGCAAGGCTGCTGGAGGGGAGAGAGGGTGGCTCGTGCGGTAGGGACATCTAGAAAGCTGTGCTCACCCCGGGGGCTCTCTCAGCAGTGGGCATCTTGCCATCCACGTGGCCTGACAGAGAGAAACAGAGGGGCGCTGAGTTGTATGAAGTCAGGTGCTCAAGGATTATTTTAGGGGCTATACCCACCAGGGCTCCCCTCTACCTTCACTTCCCTCTGGGCTGCCCACTGGGGCTCACCGGGCCTCCCCTTACTCCACCTGACTGGTGCCCCGCCCCCATTCCAGGCTCTGGGCTTACCGCGCAGCCTGCCATTCCCCTTTCGGCTGCCGCGGCCCTTCCAGGTGCCTGTGCCCTGGCTCTGACTCTCCTCCCTCCAGGGCCACCACTGAGCTGGCCTCCACCCTGCACTCTGTATGTGGCACCTGTCTCTCTGCGGCTCCCTCTGGACGTCTCTCTCTTGTGTGTCCTCGGCGGTCCCTACTCCCTCCTCCAAGCTCTCCCTGGCCCTTTCAGGACTCACACGGTTCACCTTTCTGTCAGACTCTGGCCTCTGAGCAGCTCCGGCTAACACCTGCGTCTTCTGCTCTCTGTCCTCTGTCCTAGTTAATGTTTTCTCCTCCCACTCAACTGTGCTGCCTCCTGGTGGCTGTTCCTTGATGTCCCTCTCTGATATCCCTCTCTCCGGGGTCACCCTCTCTGCTGTTTCTCTTGCTGTACCCCTGTCTCTCTCCACAGTCCGCAGCCCTCTGCCTCTGGTCCCCAGTGGTTCTGTGTGAGCTGGGCTCCCTGGACGCTCATCTTGTGGTGTCGTCCTTGGTGGAGACAGATGAAATGCTCGGGCCTCCAGAAGGGTGGTTGTGGGCAGGGGCTCAGGGTGCTCAGACTCTCCCACACAGAAAGGTTGTGTAGCCAACACTTCCCATGGCTCATCCAGTGTACCTGAATAAAGACAGAGGGCTGGGGACATAGCTCAGTGGCGTAAGCACCTGCCTGGCAAGTACAAGGTCCTGAGTTTGATCCCCAGTACCAAAAAAAAAAAAAAACAAAATCAAACAACAACAACAACAAAAAAACCTGAATAAAGACAGAGTCAGAGAGGAAGGGAAAGAGAAACAGAGATTTAAAAATGTGGTAAGTTGAAAAACGATTAAGGTAAACTTGTGAACAATGAATCTAAATGAGTTAATAAGGACAGCTGGAGGGGAGGGTGTAGCTATAACACTTAGTGTTACAGAAAGCGTATACTCTCATATGAAAGATCCCACAGCAGCTCATTTTCTTTCTTTCTTTTTTTTTTTAGTAGCTTATTTTCTAGGTGCATGTGGTGGCACACATCTATAATGCAGGCATTCTGGAAGGCTGAAGCAGGAAAGGATCCAGTTTTGAGGTCATCCTGGGCAACTGAGCAATTAATTTAGCAAGACACTGTCTCAAAGTCAGAAAAAAGATTGGGGATGTAGCTCAGTGTGAAGACCCTAGGTTCAATTCTTGGTACCAAACTGGGGAAGAAAAAGTGATCTAGATGAATTGATCTAGGGATCTGACTTAATAAGGGATTTTCTTTCTAATGAGATGGAGAAAACGAGAAACGGACACAGAGTTTAGAGCAGAGTCTCTTATACCTGGGGCCTGAGAGCTGCAGTGGCGAGGGCCAGGCTCTGGGCAGAGCACACAAGGGAAAGCCTGGGTGGGTTCATCCTCCACGCCTGGGACAGCTGCACAAGGAAGGACAGTTGAGCACAGCTCCTCAAGCAACCCTGGCCCCACGCCAGCTGTGGCTGCCTTCAGCCCCTCACACAAGGAACCCCAAGCACATCTCCTGTTCCCATGGCACTGGAACTCCAACACCACTGAGTCTTTACCTGGCGGGCTCTCACTCTTCACGAAGCACTGGGTGGC
This sequence comes from Dinomys branickii, assembly GCA_004027595.1. Lineage (NCBI taxonomy): Eukaryota > Metazoa > Chordata > Mammalia > Rodentia > Dinomyidae > Dinomys > Dinomys branickii. The sequence goes on along the minus strand of PVLD010002329.1, from coordinate 45,853 downwards.
CTGAAGGTCCAGATCGTCACAGCCTGCTGGGGTGCAGCATGGAAGAGACAACAAACAGCAGCATCTGACCCCAGGCTCCTCACTGCCCTCCACTTCCGCCCCCGACACTTTCCCCAGGCCCAGGGAGGGAGGGAGAGTGGCGCTTACCATCAAGGCTGTCCTTGAAGCCTCTGATCTGGGCCCAGTAGGACTTCCTCCTCCTTCCTGTGGGGGTCTGTGCTCGGCCTCTCTGTGGCAGGGTGGCGTTTCCTGGGGTGGCTCTGTGTACCACCTGTTCCCCTTGTGCTGCACGTGCCCTGCCAGGGCCCCTCACTTCTGGAGCCATCTCCTGAACATCCCCTTTTGCCACATGCTGGCTTTGTCTCACAGCTGCTGCTGCTGAGGCCAGGTCCTCCTCCACGTTGACTTTGTCAGGAGACCTAGCTTGGTCTGTGCTCTGAGCAGGCACCTGACGGCCTGCCAGATGTGTAACAGCTGGCCCTGGTGGAACTTCCTCCTCCGCCTCTGTCTTGCTGTGCACTGTGGTGGTGGAGGCTTGGCTTCTCTTGAGGCGGGTCCCACGGGAGCGCCTACCTCCTTTCTCGCCTGCCTTACTGTCTCCTCGGGGAGGTCGGCTCTTTCCCGACTGTGCTCTGACAAGGGGCTCAGTCTTTTCTGTGGAAGCACTGGGGATAGTTTCTCTCTTTTCCACTGGGAGCCTCCCCTCCTCCATGTCTGTGTCTCTCCCCAGGGAGGCTGGGTTCCACTCCAAGGAGACCATGGGCTGGGCTCTGGCCTTTTCTGCGTCTGTGTCTCTGTTCCACAGAGCAGCCCTGCCCTCCTTCAGCCGCGCCAAGGTGAGTGCTGCTGAGACTTCTTCCTCATTGTCTGTGTCACTGTTGATCATCACGGAGATCTGGCTTCCCGCTGCGGGGAGCTTCTGCTCTTCCACATCGGTGTCACTGCTAGCTGGGCTCTCCAGCAGATGTGCCGAGCTAGGGGCGCCAGGGCCTCCTGCACCTGCTGCGTGGAAGATCAGCCTCCTCGTCATGAGAGCTGCAGCTGGGGTCGCAGGGATGCCCTCTTCCTCCACATCGGTGTCACTGTCCTCAAAGCCAGAAGGCTGTGCTCTTTCCTGGGGGAGCTCAGCTGGCCTGCTGTCTTCATCCATATCCGTGTCACTGTCCCCCCCGGGAGGGTGGCTGCTCTCCAGAACCACCCTGTTCCCTGCATCCTTCCTGACTTCCACGACTCTGTTGCTTCCCACGGCAAGTGGAGCCTTCACCACCCGAGTGGCATGTGCGACTCTGCCACCTCCGGGCTGCTCTGTGTTTGTTGTGGCACTGGTCCTTGCAGCTGGGAAGGCCTTCCCCGCTTCATCCTCGTCTGTGTCACTGTCCAAGCTGAAAGCCAGAGATGGCCCAGAGCCACCCAGGGCTGGGGAAGGCCCCTCATCATCACTGCAAAAGGGTCAGAGTCTATTGCACCCACTTCCTGAGAAGGGACAACCCACTCCACTTGCAGCCTCCTGAGGGCAGGCACAGGGGACATTTATCTTTCCACACACCCGCTCCCCCCCCCCCCCCCCGTTAGTTTTCCACTGGTTTATCAGAGGTCATCTATAGAAATGCTGATGAGGGCTGGGCATGGTGGTGCACACCTATGATCCCAGCACAAGGGTGGCTGAGGCAGGAGGACTGCCAGGAGTTTGAGGCCAGTCTGGGTCACACAGTGAATTTAAGGCCAGGCTAAATTACAGAGGGAGACCCTGGCCCAAACAAACAAACAAACAAAGCAGCAGAAACTGGATATGGCAGTACACCTATAATTCCAGTACTCTGGGAGGCTAAAGGAAGAGGAATACAGTCTTGAGCCTAGCCAGGGCAATTTAGGGAAAAAAGATACTGTCTCAAAAATTAAAAAAAATCCCAGGGGCTGGGGATATAGCTCAGTGGAATAAGCGCCTGCCTAGCAGGCGCAGGGTCCTGAGTTCGATCCCCAGAGCCGCAAAAAAAAACAAAAAACAAAAAAAAAACCCCAAAGAACAAAAAACCAATAAACCACTGGGGATATAGCCTACTTCAAAGGCTTTGGATTCAGTCCCCAGTACTGGGAAGGGGAAAGAAAAAAAAAAAGACCAGGGGCGGGGGATATAGCTCAGTGGAATAAGCGCCTGCCTGGCAAGCACAAGGTCCTGAGTTCAATCCCCAGTACTGCCAAAAAAAAAAAAAAAGACCACCTCAGTGGATGCATGATACCCATGGTTCCCAGCCCAGCCCTTCAGTGTAACCCGCTCTGAGCAACTCATGGCCCAGGCCCTGGTTCTTACCTTTCTGAAACTACCATTGTCAGAGGGGAAGATGTGGTCCTTGATTCTTTCCTCACACACCCTTCAGACCGAAAATCTGGTAGAAGAGAAAGGAGTGAATTGACATTTTACATTCATCATCACACACCCTCCCAACACACGCACACACCTTCTTCCTCCTCTGAGTCCTCAGCCAATGGAAGCCTGGTAGCATGAGTATCTGCTGTGACCCTGGGCGTCTCTTCTATGGTAAGAGAGCCCCGGGAAACCACGGGCAGGGGCACATCCAGGCGACAGTACTGGCATGGCAGGTCAGCCAAGAGGATCAGTTCATGGTCCCTCAGATGATGACTTGCCCCCGGGCTCAGGACCATAGGTGGCCTCAGGATTTGGGTACCATTGAGGCTCCCACAGTCCTGAAGGGTGGGAGCCTTGTCCCGTGCTGAGATTTCAATCACTGCGTGTTGTTTGGAAATGGATGGAAAAGGCAGGACCACAGAGCAGTCAGGCATTCGGCCTATCACGTTCTTCCCAAGGTACAGTGGGAAATCTAAACATGAGAGAGGTTGAGAGTCCAACGTCATTAAGACCCCCAAGCACTATAACAACAGAAACACCTAAGGGGTGGATGTGTTGGCGAATGCCCAGTAATCCCAGCATTTAGGACTGAGGCAAGAGGATTACTGTGAGTTTATGGCCAGCCTGGGCTACAAAGTGAGTTCAAGACCAGCCTGAACCACACAGTGAAAACCTGTCTCAAAAAAAAAAAAGAAAACCTGTCTCAAAAAGTAAAAAAAGAAAGAAAGAAAGAAAAAAAAAAGCCCTAAGGCACCCAGGCATTGAAGAGTGTAAGCAATTCATAGACAATATCCTGTCCATCCACACTGGATATTTTAATTGTAGTAAAATACATATAGTATGACTTTTTTTTTTTCTGGTGGTACTGGGGCTTGAATCCTGGCCCTTTGTAGTTTTTATTTTGAGACGCTATCCTGCTAAATTACTAAATTGCCCATGCCAGAACTCAACTTGTGATCCTCCTGCTTCAGCCTCCTAAGGTGCTAGGATTATCGGTGCACACCGCCATACCCAGCTCACATTAAGTGTAAAGTTCAGTGGCATTAAGTATACACTGCTGTGTAACCCTGGCCACAACCCATCTTCAGACTACACGGATTTCTGTTATGTTACCAGAGTACAAATCACTCTTAGTAAGTTCAGGGTCTGGCTTGGAACAATCAATTCAGTTACCCTCACCCTGCCACCTTCTCCATCTGCAGTGAAACAATTTTCAGATTTCCTTTAAATATGTTTCTTCTAATACTATCCGTGAAAAAAGACCCATGCAACGTATGTGAAGATTATATTATGTAATACAGCATCCATTGTCAATTCCCTACTATCTTCTCTGTAATCTTGTATTTCCTTATTGTTTTTGTGTTAATTCAGGTTTATATTCTTTTACCTTTGAAATTAAAAAAATAAAAAATAAAAGTAAAAAGACCCATGCAACCTGTACCTAACAACTCTGACCTTTTTCTGGTCCATAGGTACTGCCGAAGACACGCAGCCGCCCAGCAGGGTCCAAACTACACCCAGAGGATTCACTGGCTCCCTCTCTCTCTTCCTCTTCTTCAACAGCCCAGTCTATGGTCTGGGTGTCATCCATGGCCTGGAAAAGACACACATTGCTATCGCCACCATCACTGGTTTGCACATGCGGTGTCTGAGGAAGACGGTACCTGGAGTAAACGTGGGGAGTGATGGAAGTTGACACTTCCCTTTCTATCAGTCATTCTGTTGTTACGCTTCTAAAAAGTTTAAATAAAATTTTGATGCCAGGTGTGGCTGTGCATGCCTGTAATCCTAGTACTCAGGAGGCTGAGGCAGGCTTGCCACAAGTTCACAGTCCAGCCTGGACTATGCACTACACAGTGAGACCCTATCTCAAAAAAATCAAAAATAGCCAGGTGTAGTGGTGCTCCACTATAATCCTAGTACTTGGGAGGCTGAGGGAGGAGGATTGCTGTGAGTTCAAGGCCAGCCTGGGCTACATAGTTAGTCCAAATTTAGCCTAAACTACATAGCAAGACTGTCAAAAAAAAAAAACACTGTCTCAATCTCCCTCCAAAATAAAAATAAATGAATAGAATTTTGAAAGCCAGGCTTTGAAGACCATGCCTGTAGTTGCAGTTACTTGGGGAGCTGAGGCAGGAGGATCACGTAAGCCCAGGAGTTTGAGGCCAACTGGGGAAACAGCAAGATGCTGTCTCAAGAATTTTTTTTGTAACTTATCAACAGAGCACTGGCCTAGCATCTACAAGGTCCTGGGTTCAATTCCCAGCACCGCAACAATTAAAAAAAAAAAAAGGCTTATTTAGTTTTTTTGAGACAGGGTTTCACTATTTAGTCCAGATTGGCCTTGAACTCACTGTGTAGCAGAGGCTGGCCTCAAACTCATAGCAATTCTACTGTCTCAGCCTCCTGAGTGCTGGGATTATAGGCAAGCATATACCACCGTGCCTGACAAAGAACAGTTTTTAGGCAGGTGCTTGTGCCACTGAGCTATAGCCCCAGCCCAGGAACAGTTTTTAAAAAACACTGTTATGTACAATTTTTTCCATTCTCTCTATAGTTTTTACATTCTAATTTGCAGTCTACTAAATTAATTTTACTACCCACTACTGGGTTACAGCCTGTACTTTGAAAAACAATATCCTCAGCCAGGCCTGCTGGCTCATGCTTGTAATCCCAGCACATGGAAGGCGGAGTTAGAAGACTCACGTTCGCAGGGCATGGTGGTACACCTCTACAATGGGGGGTGGGGAGTGGAATTCAAGTCCATTCTGGGCTACAAAGTGAGTTCAAGGCCAGACTGAACTGAGTAGTGAAACTCTGTCTCAAAAAGATTAAAAAAAAAAAGGAAGACTCACTGTGAGTTCAAGGCCAACAGGAGTACATAGTGAGTTGAAGGCAGCCTGAATTACATGGGAAGACCCTGTTCAAACTAAACAACCCCTTTCCAATTTTGCTAACACATGCCAAGCATGCGTTGAGCACTGTGCTGTATCAGGCACAGCAGTCATGATTGGGCATTTAGGGAACTTGTGCTAAAACACTGGGATAATGCAGCAAGTATGTGTATATACAGTAGTATGCACGCTGCTAGCTTTAAGGCCCTTGCTTCTTTACAGTGCACTTTACCCAGACCACCTCGTGTAATCAGGCTGAAGCACAAAGAACCATAATATATGACCGTATGTAGAGGCTCTGAAGTGTTGAACACTAACCTACTTTATACTGAACCCCTCTCTTCTGGGGATTGAACTCAGGGCATCTTGAATGGAGCTACATGTTCCCAGTCTCTTTACAATTCCGAGGGAAGGCCTTGCTAAATTGCCCAGGCTGGGCATGAACCTACAGTCCTCCTGTCTTGGCCTCCCAGAATGCTGGGGTCACAGGTGTGTGCTCCACCATGCCTGTACTGACTTACTCATTTAATCTCAAGAACCTTGTAATGTGTCATTTTTTACTTTTCCAAATAAAGAAACTCCAACTGTAGATGGGTTAAGGGATTCACCCAAGATCACGTAGATCATCTCTACCCTGTTTAATTTTCTTTTCTTTCTTTTTTTTTGAGACAGGGTCTCGCTCTGCAGTTCAGGATGGCCACTCTCACTTTGTAGCCCAGGCTGGTCTGGAACTGACAGCGATCCCCCTGCCTCAGCCTCCCGAGTGCTGGGATTACAGGCGTGCGCCACCACGCCCGGCTGTTTAATATCATCTTATGGCTTTCCATGCCCAGAGCATACAATAAATTCCAAACTCCTCAGGAAGAATCTTTTGTCCCTCACCCCCTGGGCCCGCTATCTTCGTTCTACAGTGGCTACGGCGCACCTGGCATGGCGGGAGGTATTCGGGATGCATCCCGACCCCACGTACAGCAAATCCTGCCTTCGAGAGGTTACATCTCCGAGCCTACTGGGCAAAGGACAAGCGAAAGGCAGGAACTTTCACACCGCGGGTGGGATCTCTCTGCAAAAGCGCCAGGCCGGAAGGCAAGTGGACCAGGAAAGCGGGACCCCCGCAAGGCGGGCGTCACCTCTGCCCGCTGTCGCGCGGCTCCCAGGGAGCCTACACCCCTGGCCCCGATTCGAAGGCCAGCACCTTCGACCCCCACGTTCCAGTGGGTCCCTCGTGGCCCCGCGTCGCCCGGTGTCCTCCCTGCCACCCCGCGCGGCCGGCGCCGGGTGAGGAGGACCCTCGCGGTCTAAAAAGCTCCCTTCCAAAATAAATTTCCAAATTACCTCCGCCCAGTAGGACCCAAGGCACGCCCCCCTCCCGCCCTCTGGAGAAGTCAAGATGGTAGCGGAGGAACTGTGGGGGAGGCCCCCAGAACTCACCCATTTGAGTCTCCGCGCGCGCTACCACTAACGGTCGCCACAAGTGTGGCGCGAGCGCCGAGCCGGAAAGGAACCGACTCGCTGATTGGCTACTGTCGGTGTCTTTCACAGCTTGCTGTGCGCTGATTGGTGAAGCTTCAAGCGTTCAGGCACATTCAAAGCCCCCGTCCGTCCTAACCCGCCCCCTCTCTCTCAGAGTCCAGGCTGTTCCGGCGCCTGAGCCGTTAACCTCAGCGAATTGTGATTGGTCAACTCCAAGGACAACCCACCACCGGTTCACCGCCCAACGCCCCCTTCCCGCGTAGATTTCCAAACCACGACCAGAGAGTCGGGCGCGTCCGAGGCTTCCCGCGGCTAGAAGGGCTGTACCATAGATGTCGTGCACTGCCGTCTGGTGTGGCCAGAGCGCCCTTCTTTGGTCCTCCAAGACATGGTGTTCGCTGACTCATGAGAAATGAAAATGGATTGCTGGTTGCAGTCGTGGCTGGAGGCTGCAGTTTGGAAAACAGCCCGTAGGCGTGGTGCCTGAGGACTCCTCATTGCAGTGGAATTTCATTTCTCTCTGATTTGGCTTGTTTAGTAGAAGTCCTGTTATTCCTGAGACATAGCCCTGACGGACATTTTGCGGTCATTTTCCCTAAATGGACAATCCTAAAGAAAATGTTTGTAGGCAAACAAAAAACTGGTTTGGTAAAAATCCTTACCTTTCGAGGGACGGGGGAAGAATGATAAAATCGTTATTTCATAACAAGATTTGAGAAGAATGGTAAGAATGTGACATGTATATAGGAAGCTCTTTCCTTTTCCTTCCTTTCTTCCTTCCTTCCTTCCTTCCTTTCTTTTTCCTTCTTTCTTTGTTTCTTTTTTGGTCTTTCTGAGACAGGGTCTCGCTGTACAGTCCAGGCTGGCCTTGAAGTCGCAACGATCCTCCCGCCTCAGCCTCCTTACTGTTGGGATTACAGGCGTGCAGTTCCACACCCGGATAGGAACCTCTTTCCTAATAGTTATCTCAACTATTTCCACAACAACAGAGTAGACTTAAGTAGATCTTACAAACGAGATATTTGAAACTACCGGAAGTTAAATGTGTAGGTTCCTATAGCTAATGTAAGAGAGAGACAAACTGAAACAAATCATCTGAGTTCTGAGCTTTTCCCACTAATACATGACTGCTTTTAACGTGGGCATGCCCCCTACAACACAAAAGATGATTTGAAATGGGTGTAGGGGGTCTTACGCAACTCAACGTTCCTTTAAGTGAGGTACAAACGTGTGTCCATCTGTGCATTTAGTGTGAATTAACAATGACCTCGGTAACAGCTGTCTTTAAGTGCTGCACACCCCTCCATTATGTACCCTTTTCTCAACAAACTGCAATATACTAGAGGACAGGGAGCCAGTTTTTAATCATCCTGTGCTCCTGGCTGCCGCTTTGGTGGTCACTCGGTATCCGAAATGAGTGAATTCCTGGGAAGGAGATGTGTTGCTCATCCAACTTACCCGCTCCTCTCCATAAATCCTGAGACTACACTGGCCACTCCTGGTCAGTGAAATCAGCTGACCTCATCAAAGTGTCTGAAAGAGCAGGCTGGAAAAACACTGATCTTCACATTCTGTCCTAAGGCCCAGAGTCCCTGAATGCACGGAGACGTCTGGCTTCACAAAATCTAGATCTCAGAATGTAAAATATTCAACTCATTCTTGAACAAATCCTGCAGACATCTCTATTCTGAAAACCCCTTGCTGTAATTTTCTCTTTTGATTGAAACAGTATCAGTCGAAAACCCCCAAGGAAACTGGAGGACAATCGCTTCCTTCTTCTTGAGGTAGGGGGCTTGGGGGGTTCCACTCTTCACTGAAGTTTGTGCCGTGGGTCACCAAAGGACCAGATGCTGTGTACCAGAGCAAGGTGCCACACTTCTCGCGTTTTCGCTGAACTACGCTGTGGTCTCCTCCCGAAAGCTTCCGCAGCGGGGAGTTTTCAGGGCGTGCCTACCCCACCTCCCAACCCCTGGCTCTCCAGACTTCCCAATTCCTGTATCCCCCAAAACTATTTTGTGCTTGCAAATTAAGAAAAAAGAAAAACCTCTGTATAGAGGAAAGCAATTGTCTGCATGGTCATTTTTCATTGAAAAATAAGAAAACGACAAAAAAGAAAAAACCCAGTACCCACCCAAGCCTAACTTCATTTTACAGCGTGGACAACAATAGAGGACTACAACTCCCAGCGAGGACTGCGCTCATCTGCTGCTCAGCGACCAATGAGCGCCTGGTACATGACCAGCGCTGACCATTCAACGCCCAGCTCGGGGAGGCTTTGTCTTCCGACCCGGGCGCGGGCGCAGATCTCCCGCCTCCCAGCTCCGCGCACGCGCGCCCCGCCCTGCTCGCCTTCCCTCCTTCGCCCTCCCCTTTGCTCTGCCTCTCAGAATTTTCCTGCCGTCGTGTTCGGATCTCCCTGCTCCATCCTGCGGGGCACGTTCCATCCTTCCAGCCCGCGACCAGCAAAAGGAAAAAAGCCTACACATTTTCTTGCCCCGTACATTCCTGGAGGCGAGCAAAACAAGTTAATTTTGACCATGAGGGAAATCGTGCACATCCAGGCCGGTCAGTGTGGCAACCAGATCGGGGCTAAGGTAAGATAAAAACCCTCTCGCTTCTCTCCCAAACGTGAGAAATGCGGACTTCAACAGGAAGAGTAATTGTAGGGCGTTTGCAGTCCGTCCTACGCCTAGCCCCCCATCAAGTCCTTCACCTTTGAAGATAATAATCATATGTAGCTTGCTCCTGGTTTTGAACAACGGGAGTTCAGCTAAACAGGGACTTGTGGGGTCCGGAGCACGAGCAGTCTCCTAATGGCCTGAGGCTGGGAGGAAGCTGCCCGAGACAAAGCGAGCGAAGTCCCCATGTGCACCCCCTGCCCCGCCCGCCGCGCTTCGGGGCGCCCAGCGGAGGGGGAAGGGACGAGGCCGGGCGCGCAGCCCCCGAGTAGAGCCGGGGGCGCCGCGCGCGGCCTTGGCTCCGGAGGGGCGTTCCCGCAGCCCTTGTGGCGCGAAAAATAATGGGTTACCGGGACTTTTTCATGCTTCTCTGGAGGGTCGTTTTAGAGCAAGGACAGGGACGAGCGGAGAGCGCGGGTGAACCTTTGTTAGCGGGTCCTTCCCCCTCGTTTGGGGAAGGGAGCAAATTCCGAGGCCAGGAGGATTTTTTTTTTTTTTTTTTTTTTTGCGCGCCGCTACTGTGTAGCGGGAGGAAGTGCGGCCGCTACGTAGGGACAGCAGGGCGGGGCGCGGGACAATGCGGCCGGCACGCTCCGCCCCCCGCGGAATGCGCCCCGCCCACGCCGCCTCTGCCGGGCGGGCCGCGTGCGCCTGCGCCGCAGTCGCAGGGCGGTGGGCCTGGTCTGCGGGTGGGTGTGCCTATGACCCGCGCCTTTTCCTGAGTCGAGCCTCTGCCCCCGGAAGCGAGGGAATCGAGCGCGCTGCCCGGCTGAATGCCTGCGGACGCCGGGACGCCGGCCGCACACCTGATGGCTCCCGTGCAGCGAGGGCTGTGGGCTGCGGGAGCGCGCCGGGGCAGTGGGGTGGCAGGCACACCGCAGGGCCGCGACCGGCGGCCCGGGGCTCACCGCGCTTTCCCCGCAGTTCTGGGAGGTGATCAGCGACGAGCACGGCATCGACCCCACCGGCACGTACCACGGGGACAGTGACCTGCAGCTGGACCGCATTTCCGTGTACTACAATGAGGCCACAGGTGAGGGCAGAAGCATGGGAGGCGCGGGTCCCGCTTCCTCTTTCGCGTTTGTTTCGGGCCCACTTTCCCGTTTGAATGAATTGAGCGTCTTTTGCCTTTTGAGGGGTTGGGTGGGGAGGTGTCCCTGACTGGCTCTGCCGCCACCTGGTGGCAGAGCGTGGGATCACCTGTCGGGATGTGCAGCTCTCAGATTTCGTTAACCCCGTCCAAGCCAGCTTAAACACGTCTGTCTGATTCCCTGTAGGTGGCAAATACGTTCCCCGCGCTATTTTGGTGGATCTAGAACCTGGAACCATGGACTCTGTTCGGTCTGGACCTTTTGGCCAGATCTTCAGACCAGACAATTTTGTTTTTGGTGAGTTCTACAAACGGTATAGTGGAGAACATACCTTGTTCAGCCTATTTGGTTGGGGTGGAAGGGGAGGGCAGAGATTAGGAGGTTCTTGTGCTAGGACCTGAGAGCTGTGGGGCGTTTTTTTTTTTGTTGTGTTTTTGTGTGTTTTGTTTTGAGGCAGGGTCTTGCTGTGCAGTTCAGTCTGGCCTTGAGCTCACTTTGTAGCCCAGGCTGGTCTCAAACAGGCAAAGATCCTCCTGCCTCAGTCTCCCAATTGCTGGGGTTAGAGGTGTGCAAACCCACCATGCTCAGCTAAGTGCTGTGTTCTGAAGTGGGGTGGAGGCGGTGCCTGGCACTTTGGGGTAATTCTGGGGAGTCTGTACTACAGGGGAAAAAGGAAACTAGTTCAGTTATAGCGGAGGTTGGAGGGTAGAAACATGTCTTCTGCACCTTGCACGCTAAGCTTTTTCTCTTGAACCCACTCCAGGTCAGTCCGGGGCAGGCAACAACTGGGCGAAGGGCCACTACACAGAGGGGGCAGAGCTGGTGGACTCTGTCCTGGACGTGGTGCGGAAGGAGGCCGAGAGCTGTGACTGCCTGCAGGGCTTCCAGCTGACCCACTCGCTGGGCGGTGGCACAGGCTCCGGCATGGGCACCCTGCTCATCAGCAAGATCCGCGAGGAGTACCCCGACCGCATCATGAACACCTTCAGTGTGGTGCCCTCACCCAAGGTGTCAGACACCGTGGTGGAGCCCTACAACGCCACCCTCTCTGTCCATCAGCTGGTGGAGAACACAGACGAGACCTACTGCATTGACAATGAGGCGCTGTATGACATCTGCTTCCGAACCCTCAAGCTGACCACACCCACCTACGGGGACCTCAACCACCTTGTCTCAGCCACCATGAGCGGCGTCACTACCTGCCTGCGCTTCCCCGGCCAGCTCAATGCTGACCTGCGCAAGCTGGCTGTCAACATGGTGCCCTTCCCACGCCTGCACTTCTTCATGCCCGGCTTCGCCCCACTCACCAGCCGCGGCAGCCAGCAGTACCGGGCCCTCACCGTGCCCGAGCTCACCCAGCAGGTCTTCGACGCCAAGAACATGATGGCCGCCTGTGACCCACGCCACGGCCGCTACCTCACGGTGGCCGCTGTCTTCCGGGGCCGAATGTCTATGAAGGAGGTGGATGAGCAGATGCTGAATGTGCAGAACAAGAACAGCAGCTACTTTGTGGAGTGGATCCCCAACAACGTGAAGACGGCTGTGTGCGACATCCCGCCGCGGGGCCTCAAGATGGCTGTGACCTTCATCGGCAACAGCACGGCCATCCAGGAGCTGTTCAAGCGCATCTCGGAGCAGTTCACAGCCATGTTCCGCCGCAAGGCCTTCCTGCACTGGTACACAGGCGAGGGCATGGACGAGATGGAGTTCACCGAGGCCGAGAGCAACATGAACGACCTGGTGTCCGAGTACCAGCAGTACCAGGATGCCACTGCAGAGGAGGAGGAGGATTTCGGGGAGGAGGCCGAAGAGGAGGCCTAAGCCGGAGTCCCATCACCTCAGGCTCCTTACTTCCTCAGCCACCTTCTGCTGCCCCTCTCCCTCACAATTTGTTTGCTGCCTTTTTTTTTTTTTCTTTCGGGGGTGTAGAACAGTGCCTAGCACATAGGCACTCAATAAATACTTGTTTGTTGGATGTCTCTTCTTTTCTCTCTGCTCTGGCACGCCTAGCCCTCTGTTGTAGGAACCTTGTATTTCCTCCTGGCACCCATTTTTCACATCTGTCCAGTTAACAAACTCCTATTCTCAGAATCTCCAAGAAGCTGGGTCTCTTCCAGATCGCCTTTAAAGCCAGCCAGGTGCTGAAAACCCAGGGAAGGCCACCATCATGAGCCCCAGGGCACAAGGCAGAGAGTGGCAGTCAGCTTGGGGAAGAGGGTGGGACTTCGTTCCCAGTCAGGTGGGAAAGGGGAATCCAGGCTTTCCTTCCTGTTTGCTTTCAGCCATCCTAGATGCCTCTCAAGATGGGAAACTGTCAGCTGCCTATCTGTCCAGAGCATGCCTTTCCCTTTGTGGTCCCAAGCACCCCTTCACTTTTCCATCCCCTAGGGAGGCTGCAGTATGGAGAGGTGCACACCCCACCTTTATGTTCTGGTCACTGCCAAGGGCAGGAGGGGGCCCTCTTTTTGCATTATCCCATCTCTGGCTATTTCCCTCACCCTAGGTTTTGTCCTGTCCTACACTTCTATTGTGTTAAACTTGCTTTTTTTCATATTGAAAAGAGACATTGCCCAGAGAGCCAAAAATAAATGGGAATTCGAAACAGCAGCTGCAGTATGTGTGCTCATTGAGGGAGGACGGCTTGTGCAGGTGTGGGGCTGAGCCCAGGTACAGTGGTCCCTCTGCTCCCCTTAAGAACCTCATCTAGAGCCCCCTGCCCATCAGCACCAGCTACATCTCAGTCTGGGCCACGCAGAAGTAGGATCTCAGGCTGGGAGGTGAGATCCCTAGGGATGTCAGTGCATTGGCTGCATATCCTAGGAATTTTTTGAGACTGTTTTGCACATAGTTCATCGCTGAATTTGCAGTGATCCTGCTGGGGGCTGCGATTACTCCAAGACTCATTGAATACATGAGACTGAAAAGCATTGGGATGCTATCTCCAGTGCTGTGGCCCACTCAAGGTCCCTTTAGGTTTCTGTGATCCTATGGGCTCTGCCAAGAGCACAGAAGATCCAAGGAAATGCCACCTACTTCAAGCCTATGTCACAGAGCTACCCCTCCATATCCAGCCATCATGTGGAGAAGCTAGGCACACGCAGCTCACTGGTAAAGCACTCACTTAGTGTGTAAAAGGCCTAAGGTTCAGTTCTCAGCACTATTATACGGGAAATTTTGTCTCAGACAGGGTCTTGCTGTGTAGTTCAAACTGACCTTGAGCTCACTTTGTAGCCCAGGATGGTCTCAAAGGCGCAACAATCCTGCCTCAGCCTCCTGAGTGCTGGGATTACAGGTATGCACCACCATGCCTGGTCCAGGAATTCTTTTTTTTGAGACGGTGTCTATGTAGTTAAGTTAGCCTCAAACTCTTCAGACATTTTCCTACCTCAACCTTGGGAGTGCTACAGACGTGCACCATAACAGCCAAAAAGCAGCACCTGTACTGAACACGTAGCAGGTTTTCTTGGCCGTTCTCTATGGAATGGCCTAATACTTCCAACAGTATTTACACTAATACTATAAAGCATAACAAGACTACATAGCATTTACATTGTAATAAACACTGTAAGTAGAGGGTTTTTTGGTACTGGGAATGGTCTAGGGCCTTTGCACTGAGTTATGTCCCCACCCCTTTGTCAGAGACAGGATCCTGCTGTCTCAGCCCTCAGTGTTAGGGTTCAGGTCTGCACCTCTATGCCTGGCTGAGAGAACATTAAGGGGGCGGGGGGATGTACGAGTTACGTGCAGACACCGCACCATTCTGTATGTGGAGGCTACATTTACTACTGTCATGTGGCTGTGATTTCAGTAACTGACCTAGTGCAATTCTCAACCTTATTTCTACTTTAGCCCACTTTTCTAACCAGACAACTTTCGGGGAAAAAGTGAACAGTGTTTTCAGTGTTCAAGCTCTGAACAGTGCAGAGAGAACTTGTTTTTCTCAAAGTCTAAAAGCCAATTGGGTGTAAGGGGCCTTGCTGCAGCGTTTACTTTGTTTTGTTTTTTGGTACCAGGAATCAAACCCACAACCTTGAGCTTGTAGGCAGGCGCTTGTGCCACTGAGTTGTACCCTGGCCCCGGCATGTGCTTTGGGTTGCTTCGGTTTTATCACCTTTCTTAAGGAAGAGAACTTGCTGACAGCAGTTTATTTGGCATCTCCAGATCGGCCTCCCACCGCAGGCAGGAAAGCCACAGAGGGCAGGGTGCACCGGGCTCAGTTAGGAACTTACACGCATCAGGGTGGGGCGGCCTGTGGACCCTGGTGTCCGGGCAGTGCTGGGGGGTCAGCCCCAACCCAGGCAAGGCACAGGCTGTGAGACAAGGAGCGACGAGGGACCCCGCTGTGAGACGACATGCAAAGGGGGTAACTGGGGGTGTGCAACAGCGCGGCCACTCAGGCAACCGAGCCCTGGCGATGGCATAGCTGAGGGCTCAGGCCGTTCTTAGGGGTTTATTGTTCACCTAGGGAAAGACAGGAGGAGGTGACTCCTGGGCAGTGGAGACTCTGCCCACCGGCGCCCATGGGGACCGCTCCACCCCATGGCCTTCTGCCTGGCGCCCACTTCAGCACTTTCCCCAAGCAGTATGCAGTTCAGACTGGCCTTCAACTTACAGTGTAGCCCAGGCTGGCCTCAAACTCGTAGGGATCTCCCTGCCTCAGCCTCCTGAGTGAAGGGATCCCAAGTGTGACCCACCACAACCAGCTAATAGTTACTTTGTTTTGTAAAATATGTGCTCTAACGCTAGTCTGATTTAAAACAAAAGCCATCTGCGGACCTGCACATCAGCTAACCCGGTCACCGGCCTGCAGCTGCCGCTCTGCACTGGGCCATCTGCGTCCAGAGGCACAGGCGCCCGCACCCCACCCCTCACCTGGGCAATGCTGACACCCGTGAGTCTCTCCACACTCTCCGGCAGGCGGCTGAGGATGTCCAGCACCTCCCCAGTCACCTTGGCAGCGCCCATGGCCCCGCTCCCGCTGGACACCAGTGTGATCTTCTTGGCTGAGGTCAGAGGCCCGCTTATCTCCTCCGCCACCTGGCAGAGGACGGGGCCGCTGAGTGCCGCACTCTCTCCATGCAGCCCGCGTGGGGCCCCTCGTCCCTCTGACCTGTGCTGCCAGGCTCCTGGATGGCAATTCCCACCCGTCGTTTACAGCCCCTGGCTGCCCCCGCTCGTCTCTCATCGGCTGCTCAGGGCCTGGTTCCGTCCCGCTGTCCCGCCACCCGCATCTGCCCCACACCTGGGGCAGCTTCTCCAGCAGCATGTCCAGCTGCGCCGCCTCCTGGTACAGCTGGAACGCTTCTGCCTTCTTGGCCATCTGCTCAGCCTCGGCACGGGCCCGGGCCCCGATGGCGAAGGCCTCGGCTTCCCCGCGCATCTGGGGCGGGCACAGGGAGCTGTGTGAATGTTGGGATGCAGGAGGAAACCGCAACCCATGCAGGGTGTGTCGGCACGCCCGAGGTCCCAGCACTGTGGAGGCTGAGGCAGGCGGATTGCCGAGTTCAAAGCCAGCCTGGGCCACACTACGAGGCCCTGTCTCAAACAGAAACCTAGTACACTCTGCAACCCACAAGGCACCCCTCCCCGCGCACGCTGGAGGAGCCTGCCCAACTCACCCGCACGGACTCTGCTTCGGCCTCTGCCTGCATGATCAGCTGGGACCTGGGCAGGGGAGAAGCGCGGGCGGGATGAGGGGTGCGCAACCCCCGGGAGAGGGCACGGCCGGGCAGAAGGCCTCACCTCTCGGCCTCGGCGAGGCGCTCCAGCCGGTAGCGCTCTGCCTCGGCGGGCTTGCGCACCCGGGCCTCGAGCTCCTTCTCTCGCCGCGCAATCTCCTGCTCCTGCAGCGCCACCTGCTGGGCGCGCTCCACCACCTGCACCTGCACGCGCTGCTCCTCGATCTGCTGCTTGGTCTTGGCCACCTGCGAGCAGGGCGCGTGTAAGGGCGGACCCGAGCCCCCACCCGCGCCCTTCACCAAGCCTGACCTCGGAGCAGATGCGGACGGACGGGGAGAGGCCGCCAAGGCAGTGGTACAAATGCAAGAGGGAAAAATGAAGAAGCAAAGCTCTTTTCCCGATCACTATGGGAGCCACGGGTCGCGACCAGCTTCTTTCCAAGGCGGTGCGCATCTGTGAGGCCCCCACACCTGCGATTCCTCTTAAGAGTTACTTATTTGCAGTACTGAGGATCGAATCGCAGCGCTACATCCTGGGCCCTTTTTATTTTTTGTTTTGTGACATAGTCTAAGAGTTGCTAAATTCTTCAGGCTGGACTCAAACTTGTGATCCTCATGTCTCAGCCTCCCAGAGTGCTGGGATCGAAGGCCAATTCCATTCTTATTCCCTAGAGTTGTTCAGATCAGGAGGCTCTGACCAGGACGGTGAAGGAAGAGGGAACAGGCCTCTCCTGCCCCCTTACAGACAGACTCTGCAGGCCCGGGCCCCGGAGGGCTCCGACCTGGTCCATCTGTCCTCTCCAGGTGTGGCCCCCTGCGCTGCCCTCAGGCTTCTAAGTCTGCCCCAAACTGACCGGCTGCCTCAGTCTCCGCGGGGCGCAGGGTCCCCTCCCTCCGGTGTGGGCTTTACCCAACCCCTGCCCATCTGTTGTGGTGAACTTCACTCTCCGACAGAAAGTGCACGAAAAGTCATGTTTTCCCCCAATCTTGCATCTCTGATATTACTCTGTCCATGAATGAATTCAGCTAAGTACAAGGCGCTGCTGTAGAGCTGATCTCCCAGGGGGAATTTTGCAAGTGTGGCATCTTAGGAAGTCTGAAATCTTCTGGATGCGTAGCCTTTTGTTTTGAGATGTCCCTTCCTGGAAATTTTTGAATTTTTTTTCTCTCTCTCAGGGCTGGGGATCAGACCCAGAGCTTTGCACACGAGGCAAACCCTGTACATCTGAGCTTTGTCTCCAAGCTGCCTCTAGTATTTTTCTCTTTACTAATTTTCCAATTTAAAACATTCTGGAAATTTTTTAATATTTCACTTCCAATGTGAGTTGTTTTCTATTTCTGATTTCTGCCATCTTGCTAGTTTTTTTTTTTTTTTTTTTTTTTGGTCTTTTTGAGAGAGGGTCTCACTATGCAGTTCAGGCTGGCCTTGAACTCACTTTGTAGCCCAAGCTGGTCTTGAACGCATAGTGATCCTCCCGCTTCAGCCTCCCAAGTGCTGGGGTTACAGGGCGTTTGCCACCACATCTGGCTTCACGTGCTCTTTCTTTGCTTCCGTTGTTTTGATTTTCTGAATGTGAACTCTTCATGATTCTTAGTTTTCTTTTGGTGCCGGAAACTGAACCCAGGGCCTTGTGCATGGTGGGCAAGCGCCTGACCACTACGCTCCACCCCCCACCCTTTAGTCAGGCAGGGTCTCTCTGGCTTGTGCAGGCTGGTGAGCGCCTGCAGCTGGGCCCTAGAGGTGCAGGACACCACGTGAGATTCTTTAAGCATTCTTCTGCTGGCACAGTAGCAGTGTGTGTCCTTCCAGTCCCTGTTTGCTGGGGCCGTGATCTCCATCTTCCATGCTGGGGGCTCCCTCTGCTAGCAGGGCCCACACTTGTGTGCTCAGAGTGGGTGGGGCCTGAACCCGGAAGCGGCTCTGTGGATGTGGGGCAGCTGCTGGGCTTTGGGCTTCACTCAGGGTGACTAGAGCAGATCAGTACCAAGGAACCGCTAAGTCTGGGGATTTACTCACTTTACGGCAGTGGGGACTGAATCCAGGGCTCTGTCCCTGAGCTCCGTCCCCAGCCTTTTTTTTAAATTATTGAAAATGACCCCCTCCCTCCCGACTGAGGATTTAACCCAGTGCCTTTACAATGAGCTGGATCCTCAGTCCTTGATTATTTATTCGGGATAGGGTCTCACTATGTGGCCCAGACTGGCCTTCAACCGGCTATCCCCCTGCCTCAGCCTCAGCTGAGGTGATAGGGATGCGCCACCACACCTAGCGCTTGGTTTTTTTTTAACGACATAATCTTCTAAACTGCCCCAGACTGGGCTTGAATCTGTGCTCTTCCTGCCTCACAGAATACCGTTTTTGTTTGTTTGTTTTGTGTTTTTTAAAATTTTGACATGGTTTCACTGAATTGCCCAGGCTGGGGTAAAATATGTAATCCTACCTCAACCTGCCAATTGCTGGAATTACAGGCATCACCCATTACACCTGGCTCAGGTCTGAATCTTTAATCCTTTACTTTTCGGAGACAGGGTTTCGCTATATAATTCAGGCCGGCCCTGAACTCTTTGTTTTTTTGAGACTGGGCCTTGCTATGCAGTTCAGATTGGCTTGAGCTCACTTTGTAGGCCAGGCTGGCCTCAGACTCTCAATGATCCTCCTGCCTCAGCCTCCTGAGTGCTGGGATTACAGGGGTGCATCACCATGACTACCTCTGTTTCACTTTTAGTGGTGTCTTACTAGGTACCAGATACTGTTCTAGCACTTACAAAATCAGGGCTCATTATCAAATATCTGTTTTGTGCCTATTGTGTGCCAGGGCTTGTTTTGTAGGTGAGGGTTGAGTGTGAACGACACACAAAACAGCCTTGCTTTCACGGCGCTTATGTTACAACACAGGAAGCAGCCAGGAGGGCCAGGCACAGTGGTGCAAGGCTGCAACGCCAGCTACAGAGAGGCTACATAGGAAGGAGGGTCCCTGGCCTGAGGCCACAGGAGGACTCCAGGCACAGTGAAAGCTACCGGAGAACAGGAGGCTGGGAGTGCCGCGGCCCAGTCTGCATGTCTATGAGGACCAGTCTAGTTGCCTTGTGGGAAACCCAGTACACTGGCACAACAGAGGAGGCAGCCAGGTGTGGCAGCGCTGGTCTGTAATCCCAGCACTCTGGGAGCCTGAGGCAGGACTCACCCAGTCCAACCCCTTCACTGGCACGTAAGGAAAGCCGTACCAAGAAGGCTAAAAACTGCTCTGGTTTGGACCAGTGAACCCCAGGGGACCACATTTTAATGGCTTGGTCCCCAAGGCGGTGCTACTGGGAGTAATGGAACGCTTACATGTGTGGTGCAGCGAGAGCACCCTGCATTGTGGGGTGCGGCGTGAAGACCTCTGGACCCGGCCTTCCTTGCTGTCCTCACTCCCTGGTTGTGAGCCTGGCTGCTCTGTTTGGCGCTGGAACCACGGCGCAAGGCAGCCTCACCACCATGGACTGCACTCTGAGACCGTGAGTCAGAATATGCAAGCCTTTTCTACTTCAACCTCCAACTGCCTCAAGCATTGTGATACAGTGACAGAAGGCTGAGTACACAAGAATGGTGCCCAGAGCCACCCGGAGCCAGTGGTTCCATTCTGGTAACGGTCCACTGTACATACAGGTCACTCCGATTCAGTTTGGTCAGAACTAGAATCTGAGGGCTCCCACACCATCCCCGTGCTGGGGACTGAACACAGGGCCTTCACACTGAGTTATATTTTCACTTGTTTTTCTTTTTTTTTCATTCTGAGATAGGGTCTCCCTAAATCTCTAAGTTACCCAGGCTGGGCTTTCAACCCTCCTGCCTCAGCCTCCAAGTTCTGGAATTACACCTGGCTCACTGATACTTATTTTGTTCCAGAAGAAAACACAGGGTCAGTTCCTGTGAGCCTCTGGTCATAATGTATTTATCAACTAGTCAGCAAATGGCCTCGTTTCACGCATTTCTATTTAAAGAGACCTTCGATGATATGGTCAGTTCACTGAAACCCACCTCGTGGCTGACAGCCCTCTAGTTCACACCCAAACCAGCACACTTTCTCTGTAAGGCAGATCACGACCTCTTGTACTGATGGGTGTGCGTTAGCAACCAGCACCGTGGTTGGGTTTTTGGGTTCTGAGAGGATCTTACTGTACAGCTCGGGCCGGCCTGGAGCTTGCAATCAGGCTGCTGGGACTCTGGGCATGCTCCTTCACGCCTGGCTACATTTTTTGTGTTTTACATTTCTCCTTGCACAGGAGAGATGCATCAGAGACAGAGAACCAGAATAGGCTCAGTTAGGGCGGGAGAAAGGGAAGTGGCTGAGAGGTGTGGGGCAGGGGTGGTGCTCCCGGCAGTGTGCCCTCGGCCCAGTGTGCGGCTCTTACCTGAAGCTGATAGGCCAGGTCGGCCTGTGCGCGGCGGGTGTTGACCTCGATGTCGTACGCTGCCTTCTTCAGCTCATAGTCCCTCTGTGCCTTGGCCATTTCGATCTCACTCAGGTACTGAGCAGAGACCTTTTCCTGCTTGGCCTTGGCCTCCTGTTCGAGTGGGGTTCGGGCAGGAAGTCGAGTCAGGGGGAGCTGCTGCTCAGCCTCCCTGCGCCCCTCACCTGGCTGAGTTGTCTCCTCCAGCCCAGCCCCACCGCGCCTGCTGTTCGCTCCCCACTGGGTGGCCAGCGCACCTGTGGTCACCAAGCAGTCCCCCTCTCTCACCCGTATCCCAGCATCCCTCTTGGCCTCGGCTTCCCCAATCCGAGCATCCTTTTGGACTTGTGCTGTCCGAGCTTTCCCCAGAGAGTGCAAATAGTCCTGTGGGGAAGGAGCAGACGCTAGAGCCCTGAGGGCTTAGCAGAGGGGAGCAGGGTGGGCGGCATGCCGTCTTACCTGGTCGTCATGGATGTCCTTCAGTGTGTAGCTCACCACGCTGATGCCCATGTTGACCAGGTCGGAGGAGGCCACTTTGAAGACCTGTTCTGAGAACTTCTGTCTGTCCTTGTAGATCTCCTGGGATGACACAGCGCGGGAGGCAGGCTCTCAGGCTGGGCTGCGCTCTCTGAGGAGGGGCACCCTGCCTGACCCTCCCGGCCACGCACCTCCACCGTCATGTGTGCCATGATGGCCCTCTGGTGGCCCTCCAGCGTCTCCAGGGCGATGTGTGCAATCTCGGCCTCCGTCTTCCCCAGGAACATCTGGCAGGCAGCCGCCAGCATCTCCTTGTTCTGCCCCTGAATCTTCACCTGCAACAGAAGAGGGGAGGGCAGCTGGGCTGGGGCTCGGGAGGCCAGGGAGGGGAGGGGCGCCCGGGTCAGCGGCTTCTCGCGTGCAGGGAGGTGGGGGAGACCGGGCAGCACCCTTGGGTGGGCGCCGGGCTCTGCGAGCCGCACCTGGGCAATGCCCGTAACGGAGATGGGCACCCCGTGGCGTGTGTACACCTTCTCGCTCTTCACGTTGAGGGTGAGGGTGTTGAGGGAGATCCTGCGGGAACAGGAAGAGCGGCGGGTGAGGCCCGCGGAGCGCGCGCACTAGGGCCGAGACCCCTCCCATCCCTACCTCTGGATCTTCTGGATGCAGGGCAGGACGAAGACGCGGCCGCCGGCTACCATGACCGGGGGGCTTCGGCAGAAACCTGAGGGCGGGCGAGGGCAGAGCTGGGTGCGGGCTGCGTGCCAGGGAGGGGGCAGGGCAGGGCCGCCCGCGGGCAGGGCCCGAGGGCAGGGCTGGGCCTGACTACGGAGGAAGGACTTACCCGAGACCACCATGGCCTCGTTGGGGCCACAAGTGAAAAACATGGCTCAGGCGGGGCCGAGGTGGGCGCGCGGAGTCCCCGAGCGTGGCGTGGCTTTCCCGCAGGTCCGCAGGAGCGGCCCAGGCGCCCAAGAGCTCTAGGGCTCTGCCCGGACCCCGCCCCGCTCCCCGCCCCGCTCCCCGCCCCGCTCCCCGCCCCGCCCCGTCCGGACGCGCCTAATGCACGGCAGAGCGGCCCAGCGCGCATCCGCAGCAGCCTGGCCGCGCCCAGCGCTGCAGCCGCGACAGCCCCGGCGGCCCGCCCCTTCCCGACAGGCCCCGCTCGCGCGGCCGCCCTGCCCAGCCCCGGAGCGGCCCCGCCCCCGCCCGCCCGCCCGCCCCCGGCGCCACGTTATTGGTCTTCGCAGGGCGGGAGAACGCAGTGTGGAAGGGGGTGGGCGGGGGTCGGTGCGCACGCAAGGACTCAGAACGCCAGTGTAAACCAGGTTTATTTGTGTTCACAGAACATACTGGGCGACCCCCACACCACCGTCCCTCGCCCCGCGGGCATGAGGCGCCCCGAAACCTGCAGCCAGGCCCGGCCTCCACTAACCCGCATCTAATAAATACCGAGATCGGCGCGCATCGCGGCCCTCGCATAAGTTACAATAAATATTACACATCCTCCGTCAGCCCGAGGACACATAAATACACATAAATATTAATTAGGAGCAATGAGAGTAAGTTAGTGTTCCGGTCCGGGGTTCCAGTGTGGGATACGCTGGCGCGTACCAGCTCCGTCTGGTGACTGGTTCGGTCTTTGGCGGGCGGAGCCGCTCAGAAGGCGGCCGGGTGCTGTCGCAGGAAGGCGCGCAGGTCCGGCGCGTGCTCGGCGGGCCGCGAGGTCAGGTTGCAGGGCTCGAGGTCGGCGGGCGCGGGCACGGGGGGTTCGGCGGCGGGCGCGTCCTCCGGGGCCAGGAACACCGGCGCGCCCTCCTCGGCCATCAGAACCTGGCAGAAGACCACGGTGAGCAGGACGAACAGGAGCCTCTTGGCCGAGTTAGGTTCTCCGGATGGCAGTGGGCGCCGGACCTACGGGAGACAGGGCGGGGGAGGTCAGGTGGTCGCCCCGACGCGCAGGCGACCCCACGGCCCCGGGCGGGCATCCTGGCGACACGTACCACTGGCGGGTACAGTACCCGGCGACTGCGCTTTCTGTGCCCGCGGGAGGCGCTGAGACGCCCGGCGGGGGAGGCCACGTGCTCCGGCAGGGGATCGAAGGTGAAGATCTCCGGGCCAGAGCCCTGCCGCAGCCCCGGGCTGGAGGAGGGAACAAGCATCAGGGTTTCCATCCCGGTCAAGCTGGGAAGCGAAGAACGCGACTGACACATAGCGCACAGCTCGAGCAAGAGTGAACTCCGCTCCCAGCCGGGAGCCACTTAAGTAGTCCTGGCAGAGGGCGGAGCTCGGGACTCCGCCCTCGCCGCAGGGGAGCCGTGGTTGGAGCCGGCTGGAAATTCCGAGGATTCAGCAAGGGGCGCAGCTGACACCGAGGTCCTGCCCGCGGCGGGCACGTGTTCGGACCTGTGGCCGGTGCAGGGGCGCACACTAGAGACGCTTCGGCGGCCGCCCCAGAGAGCCTGGGCGGGGCTGGGGGAGGGCGGTCACAGCGGAAGACCCGGGGTCCTGTTGCAGTACCCACCTGTAAGTCCAGGGGAGCTGTTGGAAAGCTCATTCACAACTGGTGGGTGCACAGAGAAAACAGGCCTCGAGCGAAGCCCCCGCAGAAAGAGCC
Organism: Dinomys branickii; assembly: GCA_004027595.1. Lineage (NCBI taxonomy): Eukaryota > Metazoa > Chordata > Mammalia > Rodentia > Dinomyidae > Dinomys > Dinomys branickii. Next base: position 22,146 of record PVLD010002329.1, on the reverse strand, counting down.
AGAAGGCTAAGAAAGGATCACGCTAGTCCAGACATAACCCTGCCCGGCCCGCACACGTGAAGACACGCGTGCACGAGTCACACGCACGCACCACGGTCACACAGCCCGCACCGGTCCACCCGGGAGACGCATATGACAGACTCCCTCTTGGGTGTGCAGGAGCTGGTGTCCCCGCAAAGCCGCTGTGGAGAGCTGTGGGATGCGGGAGGTAGCAGTCATCCCATCGGGCGCTGGTGTGGGTCAAATAACAAAATGCACGTGAAGAACGCTCAAGTGTGAGTGTACCGATGTTGTAATGATGGTTGTAATGATTGGCAATAACTCGGCATAGAGCTGACTCATTTCCCTAACTATCTGAGGGACAGCTGCTCGTGGATGTGGAATTTAACATTTCTTTTTGCACGTTCACCTGTGGCTGGTGTTTGGTTAAAGGTAATTCTCCCGGTACTGAGGATTGAACTTGGCCTTTGCTGAGAGCCACGTCACCAGCCCTTTATTGTCTGAGGCAGGATTTACCTAAAGCTGATGAATCACGCCTATGGGGCTGGGACTTGGTAATCTTTCTGTCTCAGCCTCCCTGAGTGATGGGATTACAGATGTGTGCGTGCCACCACGCCTGGCTTAGAAGTAATGTTGAAGCCGGGTGTGGTCTGTGTCCCTGTGGGCTCTGCTACTCTGGAGGCTGGGGTGGAGGATTCCGTACACCCAGGAGTTTGGGACCATCCTGGGGAACATGGTGAGACCCAGTGTAACAATAACCCACTTCTGCTGAGTGCTGAGGCTGACGTCAGTGTCTGTTGCTGCTGAGCGCTGCAAGCCTGACGCACTGTCACTTTGGCTTTGAGGGCCTTGTCCTCTGGCGGGCAGGGGGACCCTAACCAGAAGGACTGCCCTCAGCTGAGGGTCCAGAAGAGCGGGTGGTGATGCCTGGCTGGTCCCCGGGGCCTCAGGAAGTGTGGCATTTGAGATGACCTTGAGTGGTGAGTGGGATGTGACAAATTCAGACATGAAAGGATGACTGAGAAGGACAGGGGGACCAGCAAAGGCCTTGAGCTGGAAAAGTACAGGATGTGTTTGGGGACTCTCCCACATCTCAGGGTAAGTTTCCCACAAAGGAGGAGTGGGAAATGCTGAGGGCAGGACAAGGAAGGGAATCTGGCAGCGGGGGAGGTTTGTCTGGCGGGTGGCCCTGGACCACGGATGGCGAGCCTTGTGGAGACCCAGCACCCCAGCTGCAACCCCAGACCCACTTATTATGGCAGAGTGCCAACACTGCAATGAAACCTGAATACTGAGGGTTTTTATTGTTGTTATTTGTTTGTGTTTTGTCTTTTTGAGACAGGGTCTCACTAGGTAGTTCAGGCTGGCCTTGAGCTCACTTTGTAGCCCAGGCTGATCTTGAACTTGCAACAATCCTCCTGCCTCAGCCTCCCCAGTGCCTGACTCTATACTGAAGTTTTAGTTTAGAAAAATCAACTCATACATTAGTATCTTTTGTCTTAAAAGGAAAATATAATAGCAAAGCTTTCTGAGATATTAGCTTTTACTGAAAGGTGAAACTTTGCATCTGGAGTGGTTTTGCACAGTTAACGCGACCTTTGCTGTTGGATGTAGGCGGATCTTCTGGCCAACGTCAGGCCTCTTGCCGACAGAGTGGGACCTGCGTGCTCCTGTGGCATGGGTGCCATGGTTTGTCACCACTGCCCTAGATTATGGAGCTCATGGCTGAGGATAAGACCCTGGGAACTGCCTGCAATGAGGGCTGTCTATGAGACCACCGAGGCCGGGGGAGGTGAGGCCTGGGACGAGCGGCTATTGCAGGGGCTCAGGTAGGAGAAACAAAGAGGGCAGAAGGTGGCTGAAGCCACTGCTAGCACAAGCTCACTGGGGGTCGGCAGCAAGCTGACCATCAGGGAGGGGCTAGAAGGGTCGGGGCTGACCCCTGGGCTTTGAGGTGCGTCTGGCTCGGATCCTAGTGTGTAGAGTTTGTACCATTGTGTTAGGCCTGGTGAGCAAGGCGAGTGACACAGGCCTCTTCTGCTAGAAGCTGTGCCACCGACATCTCTGCGTCCCCGGTAGGCCCACGCGTGGTGCCTTGTGGGTAGGACTTGCTCAGTAGTCTTGTTAAGTAAAAGATAAAAAGCAGAGCCATAATGGTACACAGTATTAGACCCTGGCTGGGTCCTCCCCGGGTTTCTGAGACAGCATACAGTCCTCCAAATCCCCAGTAAAAATTTACAGTGTTGCCAGAAAAGCTGCAACGGTTCTTACACAGACATGAAACAAGAAACATGAAAACATTTTCCAACAGGGGTGGGTGAGCAGGCAAATAAGCCCCCCCCAGTCAGGCTGGAAATTGATATATTGTATGTACAGTTGTATATATTGTTGCTTTATTATTTATACAGTAGATAAAGGTCCTTTATTATTTACACGTGTTACTCCTGTTATACCAGAGGCCCCTGCCATATTACACACCTCTTCTACAAAAAATATACTTTCCACCCATCATCCTTTGATTTTTTTTTTTTTTTGAGATGGGAGTCTCAGTATGTATTCAGGCTGGCTTTGGATTCACTGTGTAGCCCAAGCTGCCCTTAGTCTCATGGTGCTCCTCCTGCCTCAGCCTCCAGAGGGCTGGGATTCTAGGTGTGCACCACCATGCCCAGCCTCACCCTTAGATTTCTGCCCGAGCATGGCCAAGCTGTGTGCCTGGTACACCCGAAGTCAGGTCACACTAGAGAGACGGCACACTGCTTACACATGCAGGCAGGCCCTGTGCACAGACACAGCAGGGGCCGGGGAGACAGCACTGACGAAAGAAAACTGTCCAGGGAGGGGTGGGGAGGACTGGGCAACCCACAACTTGTTTATCATGGAAAATTCTGCAGGGCATCAGTCAGGGAGGAGAGATGAGGGGGGTGTCAGGACCAGCTGGTCCCACAGGCCCCAGCCTGAGTGTCCTCCCGGTCCCATCCTGAATGCACTGTCCTTCCGTGCCCTGAGGCCCTGACTCCTCCCCAGCCTCTGCCCCACCTTTGTTTTCTTCATAGCAGTCGGGGATCATTGGCGGTATTGTTTGCGGACATGCGTGTGTGCGTGTGCGCGTGCGTGCGTGTGTGTTTGCGGGGTATGTGTGTGTGTTTGCGGGTGTGTGTGTGTGTTTGCGGGGTGCATCTGTGTGCATTTGCGGGGTGTATGTGTTTGCGGGGTGTGTCTGTGTGTTTTCAGGTTGTGTGTGTGTTTGTGGGGTGTGTGTATTTGTGGGGGGGTGTTTGCGGGGTGGGTGTGTGTTTGTGGGGTGCGTGTGTGTGTTTGCGGGGTGGGTGTTTACAGGATGTGTCTGTGTGTTTGCTTTCGGGGTGTGTGTGTGGTGCTGTGGATTGAACATACACTCCTGCTAAGCACACGCTATTCGAGTGACTTACACCCCCAGCCTGTTTTTCTTTCCTTTTTGTCGTTTTCTTCCTCTGCTAGATGCAACCTCCCAAGTACACAGGGCTGCAGTGCGGCTTTTCCTTCACTAGGTCTCTGGCATCTCCTGTACTTGGCCTGGGACCTAGGCAGGATTTCATAGTCTTAACCTTCCTCCTCCAAGGACATAACCTCATTTCCAGAGATGTCTGTTTATCCAAACCCCTCTTTCCTCTTCAAAGAGGAGGCTAGAGGCCAGGCATGTTGGCACACTTCTGTAATCCAGCACCCAAGAGGCTGAGGCAGGAGGATTACCACAAGTTTGTGGCCAGCCTAGGCTACAAAATGAGATCAAGGCCATCCTGATAATTTTTTAATTTTTTCTTTCTTTTTTTGATACAGGGTCTTGCTATGCAGTTCAGGTTGGCCTTGAGCTCACTTTGTAGCCCAGGCTGGTCTCAAACTTGCAATGATCCTCCTGTCTCAGCCTCCAGAATGCTGGGATTAAAGGCGTGCACAACCACGCCCAGCTTTCCTGGGCTGCATAGTGAGACCCCACCTCAAAAATAAACCAAGAGGAGGTTGTAGGAGGGTTGGATCAGGAACAACTTGCTGGAGACGGGCACTGCCCTTTGCCCTGGCCAATGCCCTGGCACAAGAGCGGGTCAGGCATGCTGCCCCACCCAGAGGGCCACAGTGCTGCTGATCACAGCTGCAATGAGGGGTGCAAGAGCTGAGACGGGGGGGGGGGGGACAGATGGGAAAGGCAAAGGGCATACAGGACGTGCATCCCTTGGGAAGGGGTGGGGCAGAGGGACGGAGCCCGAGGTTGGAGTTAGGCACCGGCGCTGAAGGCTCTCGCTGCTCCGGGCACTGCAGATCCCCTAGTTTTAAGACACACAGGAGATGTGGGGTAGCAGAGGGAGCACAGTGGACTCCAGGGTTGTTGAAGAAATCCGGTTTCAATCCCAGCTCTGCTGTTTATTAACTCCCGTGCTTGATACCCAGCAAGCCCCTTCTCTCAGAACCTGCTTCCTCAATGGACAGACGGGCACTGGCCTCCGAGTTGTTGCAGAACTGAGTGTAAACTCCCGTTCCCTGGCAGCAGCCTCACCTGGGGCGCCGGCTGTGTTCATGGAGGGGCCGCTCTGGATGCTCTGGGTCAGGAGTGGGGTGGGAGAGGCCCTCCAGTGCCAGCTCAACAAACGGCGCCCTGCCTCTCCCACTGTCCCTGCCCGTGCCCTGTCCTCTCGGGCCAGTTCTGTGCTCTTCGTTTACCCTAGAGAAGCCAGGACTTTTGCATTCCTGGTTCTCATTCAGCCACCCTCCTTCTGCTCCCCGTGCTTAGCTGGAACAATTTTGGCCAGAGGTGCGGGCCGAAGTGAATTCTAGCCAAAGCTAATCAGTGACCCCTTGAAGGTGCTCGTTCAGGCCTCGGGAGGGCCAAGCTCGGCTGCTCTAGTTTTGCTTGACGCAGGAGCGAGGCCAGGGTGCCGGGGCCCCAGAGGCTGAGGCCGCAGCTACACAGAGGCCTCAGGGTGTGCACTGGCTCCCTGCTCCATGCACTCAGCCTCCTGCGCAGGCCTGGGGGCCCCAGGGGTCTGGCTTCTTCCCGGTCTGTCCTTCCCACCCTCAGGACTGTCTCCGTCATGTGCGCTGCCTGGATTGTGCCTGTCCATCTGTGCAGGCGGCTCAGAAGCCACAGTATCCAAGACCCTAAATCATGAAGCTAATGATGCGGCCTGCAGCTGTGCATCCGCTCTCCTTGGCCAGCTGTTGGAGATTGTAACTGAGGTTTAAGCTGACATGATGCTGGATGAAAGTATTTTCCCCTGCGTCCTGCCTTTTAGACACCTTGTGTCAATCTCTCTCTTCCAGAAACCCCAGGATTCAGCAGCTTTGGCCGTGGGATCCACAAGATAGATGCCACACTACTTTCAGGGTAGCTGCCACTGGCACTGCTTGCAAGGCTGAGGAAATTAGGGGCTGTCCCAGCCTAGCGCGAGAGGCCCCAGGCGGAGGGGGCAGATCCTGCCAGTGGGGATCGCGTGTCAGGATGAGGTTTGATCGGCAGGCTGCCAAGGGTGAGCCCTGTGGGAGATTTCTGGGAACAGTAGATGCCATGAGTGACTCAGAACCAAGTTAGGGAAAAAGCAAGCTCACTTAGGCGCCTGGCCTGACTCTGACCATGAGCTCATGAAAGAGGAAGCCGGGCTGGCAGACAGTAGCTCTGCTTTCCTTTGGGTTTTCTTTCCACAGCCTGGCCAGCCGGATGATTCCCAGAGGGTCTAGGCGGGGCCGCCTGTTGCTGTCACCCTCGCTCCTGAGCCGCTGTGGCCACTTTATGACACTTTCTCTTCCAGACAGTTGGTCACTTGCTTCCCTGGGCTGGCGGTCCCTGCCCGCACGGAGAGGGCCTGCTCCCAAGAGAGGCTGAGAATGACGCACTGCTTGCTGCCCTTGGCTCTGCGGAGCTGCTCCAGAGGACCAGATCTTTGGGGTTTCCCAAAGATCTCTGAACTGGACCAGTGGTGCTCCCCAGGGAGTCAGAAGTCAGGGGTTGCTGGATCCCTGGGATTCTCTAGTTCAGGAAAGAAGCAAGAGCCCAAAATTATTGGGCAGTGCGGCTGCTGTATGGCGGCTGCATCCTGGTCGGGACCCGTTGGCCCGGAACTGCTGGAGGACAGAGTAGTTCGCTACCACAGGGTGCATTTCATTTTAGCAGAGGTACGACAATAACAGCTATGAAACACCAAAGCCAGACACACGGAAATGTAAGTTATGTTAGGAACACAGCACAGCGGCTTTTGTTTGGGGTTTAGTGGAACCTGGGTGTCACACATGCTAAGGTGCGCTCTGTGACCCACCCCGGCTCCTGGTCCAGCGTGACCTGATGGGCGCGTGTGGCCGTGTACACTCATGATGCAGCGACCAGCTATAACCAGTCCCCCGCTCCTTGCTTCTGCCCTGCACCATGGTCTGAGCTTCGGCCCTGCGGCCCTGGCTGCTCTCGAATGTTGCACCGAGGCGGGAATCGCAGCAGACACGCTGTGTCTGAATTCTTTCCTTCAGTAATGTTCCTGTGCAGTGATTGTCACTGCATGACTCAGTAGTTCTTTCTCTTTGACTTTTGAATGCTCCATTGTGTAAATAGACTGTAGCTGGACGTGTGTGGAGTTTTTCCTTGCTTCAGCTGTTGTGAATAAAGCCTCCGTGACAATTCACATACAGCCCTTTTGTGCACACACAGTCTTATTTCTCTTGGGCAATAGCCCCCGGCAGAGTAAGCTGGGTGTATTTTTAACTTGGGAAGAAATCACCTGCTCTTTTGCAATGTGGCTCAGCGTTTCAAACCCGGGCAGGACGTCTTTACGAGGCTGCATCCAAAGGTCCTGCTCCCAAAGTCTCCCTTCAGATCCTACCAAGTCCAAGGGGGACAGGTGCCCACTGAGGCCCCCTCCAGGGACAGGCAGCTGCAGTCAGCCAGCAGCCTGTCCCCTGTGAACCACGCATCCTCAAGAGCATGCAGCACTTCAAGCGCGAGCAACAGCCCCTGGGACACAGGACAGCTCCCACGGGCATGAGCTGGGCACTGACTCTTGCTGCAGCCTCTGAGAGCCTGCGGCCCCCTGGCCCTACTTCAAAGATAGGACGAGAGGCCAATGAGGCAGTTCATGCCCTGAGCATCGCATAACCCAGCTTCATGTCTGCAGCAGGGCAGCTGGGTCAGACTTGGCCACTGGAGCCAGACCACCAGGGCTCACATGTACGTTAAGTCCTTTGATTTTTCTGGTGAAGCTCTGAGGGAGGCTGCATTGCTGCCTCTCCTTGCAGGCTGGGGGCACAGGGGCCGTACAGGGCAGAGTAGTGATGGGCAGGGTTTGGTGTCCAAGAATTTTGGCTCCAGAGAACAAGCAACACCAACACCGGTACCTTCCAGCCTCTCAGCAGCCCTTACTGTCTGAGTTACCCAGCTCCCGGTGCCCTGGCCTCCCAGGAGCGGACATGGGTCTCCCGCTCTGCCTCTGTAAGAGCTAAGCGCACAGCCCTGGGATCTGGCGCCCTTGCTGGGCCTCCAGTGCTCTTGATTCCCTTTGCTTGCATAATGCCCCTGACTTAGCAGTAAGATCAGGGTGGCAAAGCCTCTGGACACCCTCCCAGCTGCTTCCCCCTGGGCAGGTGTGACTTTGAAGTCTTGAGGCTATCTTAAAAGCATCTTCGTTTCCTCAAGCAGACCTACGCCCTTTCTGATGGGACTCATCCCTGGATGCGCTGCTCAATCGTGTGTGATGTCTAGTGTACTGTACACAAGGCACTTGGTGACTTTTGGTCGCACGATGAATAAGTTAATAAAAGATGCCTGCACTCTCTTAATTTACAGTGGCGCCTGGCTATTTTTAATTTTATTAAAATATAATAAAATTTAAAATCCACTTCCTCAGTTGCATTAGTCACATTTCAAGGGCACAGCCCCAATGGGGGCTGGCGGTCGCCGTGTGGGAAAGGCAGACACGGAGTGCTCCCATGCTGGCAGAAGACTCTGCCAGGCAGCGCGAGGCCCTGTTCTAAGTGCATGGGGTGGGTTCTGAAGGGTCCACTTTGGGAGGAGTAAAAAAGCTACTGGGGAAATAGTGTAGGCTGCTTTTTTTTTTTTCTGTCTTTTTGAGACAGGGTCTCACTATGCAGTTCAGGTTGGACTTGATATCACTTTGTAGTCCAGGCTGGTCTCCAACTCGCACCGATCCTCCTGCCTCAGCCTTCTGAATGCTGGGATTACAGGCATGTGCCACCTCACTCAGCTGCTTTTCTTTTTAATGGTATTTATTATATTTTATTAGGACATTTTCCATACACAAATAGATGAAAGAATTTTGCATGGAACCTACCTACGTTTGATGCTAACCATAAACATTTAACTCAACTTTATCACATTGACTTACTTAGATTACCGGTTAGCTGGGTCCTTGCTTTAGTAGAAATGGAAATTAAAACTGAAACACACATTTAGAGAAAAAAGGCTTTAGGTGGAAAGTTAGAGGAAAGGTGGGAAAGGGAAAGCACCCCAGGTTAGGTAGCTGTCAGGGAGTGAACTCTGACACTGGGGTTCAGGGTGCCCCCCCAAAGGCAGGAGGGCCGCTTTTAAGAATCAGCTGGGGGTGGTCTGGTTGGTCATTATCTCAGTCCTGGTGTTGTGGTTCTGGAATCTATGACCAGTGGCTTTAACTTGCTCCAGACCTTTTAGAAAGGGTCAAATGCATCCCTTCTCATTAGATTGTGTCTCATGAAGCCCATGAAAGCACAGAAACCACTTCCTAAGAAATCGTTCACTGAGAAGGGGAAACATATTTCTGATCGCATCCATGACCTACACTTCTACGAAAAGGAAGCCAGGATGCTAAAGGGGAACTTGGTCCAGCCAGTTCTCTTTGCCGCTGGCCAGGTGGAACGAACTGATCCAAGGTGCTTTGTACCCATGACCTCAGCGAGCCTCCTGCAGCCCCAGTGGTCACAGGCCCTAAGCTTGTTAAGCAGTGGAGCTGTCCCCATGCCGAAACACCAGCAGGCTGATGCCCCAGTGTGTGCCAGTGGGGAGCAGCAGAAGGTGGAAGGATGCTAAAATATGGTCTCGGAAAGCCTAGAGTCTCGGTAAGGGGAACAGGAGACAAATGCATGACATGCCTATGTCTGTAAGTATACCTGTCATTACGTGTGTCCTAGTAACACAACAGCTACATTTGCTCGGTCCAGTGGTACTCAGAATTGAACTCAGGACCTTGCACTTGCCAGGCAGGCACTTGTGCCACTGAGGTATATCCCTGGCCCATTTGCTTGGTCCAGTGCAGCCTTAATAAGTACTTCTCCCCATAGGAAGACCCAACAGATGATCACCCTGCATGTCCACAAGTGGAATGCTGACGTCGCGCCAAGCATTCTGGGAATTTGGAGCAGGGTGAGATCACCGTGAGGTGGGGTGCTGGGGATGTTTCGGTTGAGGCACAGAATCAGCAGGAACCTGGGCGGCGACACAACCTGGATGCAACTCTAGGCTCCCTTGTGCCAACTCGCCAGTCTCTGTGACGTGTAGTTTTTAGTGAGATAACTGAAAGGCTGTTTTACTTTCTGAGAGAAAGTGCTGCTTAAGAGTACTTACTGGTCTGTTTTCTCTCCAGCTCTCCTCCCAAATGATCCACACAGCGAAGAAGAAAAAGAAAGCCTCCTACATTTCACAATGGTTCTGGAAACCATCACTTAGACAAGCCAGAGCTGAAACGGGTTGAGCTGTCTTTATTTAATAACCCTGGGGTGAGCACCCAGCAGAAGAAGCGCCGCACCTAACACTTGGGGCTGTGCAACATTAGCTCTGCTTGTAATGACACATAAGGCTGCAGCCCTGCCCTCTGACCAGGCTTGCTGGGGTTTCCTTACATAACTGCAGGTGCTGCTCTGCCAGCAGGGACTTAGAATGCTCTTCTCAAGCTCAGGGCACTTGGCCTCTGCGTCCTTTGATTTTCCTCTTCTTCCTTCGCACTTGGACTTCTTTGGACTCAAGCCATGGGAACAAATTACAGATAACTTAAGTCTAACAGGAGAGTATCAGGAGGACACCAGAATCAAAAGATGGAGCCTTAGGGCTGGGGATATAGCTCAGTGGAATAAGCGCCTGCCTAGCAAGCGCGGGCTCCTGAGTTCGATCCCCAGTACTGCCAAAAAAAAAAAAGATGGAGCCTGGAGAACCAGGCCCTGGAGATACAGGAGCCAGGAGATTCCGTAGGGCTGGGGAGCAGGAGTCTGCCCTCTCGCTGGGCTCCCTGCTGGACTGAAGAGGTGACACTTTGCTTCTCCAGCCCTTCCCAATTGTGTTGTCATTCGAAGGCCCAGCAGCTGGAGCCTGTTTTGCCTGGCTTGGGTGGGAGCAGAGGAAGAAGGGACCCCTAGCGGACAGCAGTTCAAGGCTGTACACGGTTAAATCCCCAGAGAACCCAACAACGCCCCTTTATCAAAGGAGGGAGTGGCCATAGGACAGTCCTAGAAAATATTTAGGACATTCATGTTCTCCATTCCTAACCTCCATTTCCTTGTCTTTCAAATACCCATAATCTACCGTGATTTGTCCTTAGGGCATATAATCCTTTCACCTTACCAAATCTCCATGATAGGACAGGGCATGGTAGTGTACGCCTATAATCCCAGCACTGGTGAGGCTGAGGCAGGAGGATTGCCATGAGTTCAAGGTCAGCCTAAACTACTGTCTCAAAAAAACGAAAACCAAACCAAACCAAACCAAAACACACTAATGTCCACGACTGAAATGATTTAATTTACCTTCTAAAGTTGTAAAGAAATATATATATAAAGGCAAATCCATCTGCCCTGTAAGTCTTTCCTTGAAAGAATGAATGGCTGAGGAAGCTTGGCCGCACTTTACCTCCAGGCTGGCCACAAGTGTTAAGGAAGACACAGTGTGTCTATCCCATGCCCGGCATGCAGTGCGGTCCTTTAGAAACCAGTCCCTTCCCATCCCCCACGGTGCGCTGGAGCTGGCTTGTACCGGCTCAGGAGGGTGGATCTGATATAGCACTGGCAGCTTCCAGCGGGCCCTCAGGGGATGTTTACGCCACAGAAATTGGAAATAATGCAAATCAAAACCTGCACCAGTGGTTGTTATACACGTACTGGCCACGGTTCGTCCCCTCCTTTCTTCCCTTCACGGGATGCGAGCAGAATCATGCAGGGCTGTGCACCAGCTAGAGTCAGGTTCACCGTGAGCTGCAGAGGAGCTCACAGAGCAGAGGCTTCCTACCTGTAGTTTTGCTTCTCCCTGACAGAAGCTAAGTCCAGAGTGAGGCGGGCACTCAGCGGCCATCCCTCTCTGCCTGCCTTCCTCGAGGCCTGATGTTTACTTCACCTCCACAGACGGTGCCTGGTGAGCCACCGTCCAGCAGTAGGAGAGAGGACGACAAAACATACACAGACAGTGATGCCCCCTCCACGGACGGCGGGCGGAGGCGCTCGGGCGCGGGGAACCCTGTGATGGGAATGCAGTCTGCCCTCTGAGAGCTTACTGGAATAGAAAATTAGAAACACCGACAAATGACCCTGAGTAAACCCTGGGCCAGCCAGGGCCCAGTGAGGGTCCAGGAAAGTGGTCAAAAGAGCCTTTATCCCTCGCCAGGAGACACCAGAGCACTGAGCTTTCAGCTGGGCGCTGAGGCATCACAGGCCTTTAAGGAACAGAGCCGGGAGGAAAACAGGAAGTAGCAGGGGGTCAGAAAGGAGGCTAATTTCACAACCAGGTGGGAGGAGACTGAGGGCCCTGGGGTGGGGAAGACGAATCCAGCGCTTTAGGACTGAGGGGGTCTCCCTGGGGACTCAGGCTGGGGCGGGAGACACAGGCTCCGGGGTAGGGTGGTGGGTGAACTGGCGAGGTGCGCTTGCAGGCTGTTACCTCAAGTAGGCCTGCCGATAAGGAGGCTCCAGGGCTAGGATGCGGTGGGCGGCAGGGCTTCTCCAGTGTGTGTAGACCCTGGGCTGTATCCTAGTACCTCCACAGAGGCTCTCAGGAGACAGACTTGAGGACCGGGATCGGGGAAGGGGAGGAGCACCACATTGAGGGATACGGCCCGACCTCCAGCGAGAGCCCCCGGGGGACACGCGGGCCTGCACACTGCACCAGCTGGAAGAGGGACCCTGGCTCAAACAGCGTCATCCACAGGGGCCCATTCTGAGTGTGGTGAACATGTGTGCGGCAAAGAAATCAGGAATTGGCCCCTGGCTAGTGAGAAATCTGAGCTCCAAAACGGGCGCTCGCGGGAACAGGAATCAGCTCACTGTGCACTGATCAGATGAGTGGATATTGGGGTGGGAGGCAGGCGCACAGGTGAAAGGGAAGGTGTGAGCTCCGGGGAGCCACGGAGGTTCAGAGGGGACAAAGTTCAGAAAGGAGGTGGGAAGATGAGGAATCGGGGAAAATGCAGGTGGGACCAGCAGAAAAGCACAAGGGTGAGGGGACCACGCCAGATTAGGACTGGATGTCCAGGGAAGTCGAAGGGCAAGGGGGCATCAAGAAAAGGTCAACATATTTCTGTTCTTGTTTTTTCAGCTCGGGGTGCTGGTGGCCTTTCGGGGACAGTTTCACAGCGCAACAGGAGGAGAAGCCGGCAGCGAGGGCTGGCAGTGTGCTCCCTCCTGCCAGCACTTGGCTCTGACTGAGTTAGGCATAGTCTGCTGCAGTTTACAGCTGCTCACGCTGCTTTGACCTGGAGTTACCTGTGCTCCGGTTGCCTAATGCTGCCCCACTAATCCCCCAGACTTCCAGCCTGAGGCAGCCTCTGTCATGTCCACGGTCCCGTGGGCGTGGACCTGGACAGAGGCCGTGGGAATGGCTTGTCCCTGCGCCTGGGCCAGGGCTGCAGCTGGAGGAGCTGAAAGCCAGGTCCAGAATCATCTGAAGGCAGCTTCACTCCAAAGCCTGGCGGTGGGTGGTGCCCACTGGCCTGAGGGCCTCTGTTCTCCTGGTGTCTGGTTTGAGGTTCTCTTGCGCGGTAGCAGGGTTGGTGAGAGGTGTGGATTATACGCCTTTGCTTTCCCAAGGTGCTGGGAAACAAACCCAGGGCCTCCCCTGTGCTCTGCCATGGAGCTGCCCCAGCCCCTTATTTTAGGCCCTCCTCTTGCCCAGTTGGCAGGAATAGTCACAGCCCCTCTCAGACTCCAGGGAGGGTACATGGCCCTCACCCTGATGTGCCAGTCATGGGACAAGGAGAGCCTGGGGGACCCCCATCTTTGGAAAATACAGTGCACTCCCAGCTAGAAAAGATGTGTTCCGTGAGCCCCAGAGGATGCTGGAAACCTCAAATGGAACCAACCCCTACCTATGCTGTTTTCCCTTATGATAATATTGAATTTACACATTAGGCACAATAGGAGATTAACAATCGTAACTATACTGAAGTAGAATAATTGTGATACATTATACAGCAAGAGCTGGCCAGGTGTGGCGCACGCCTATAATCCCAGCACTTGGGAGGCTGAGGTAGGAGGATCATTGTGAGTTCAGGATCAGCCTGGGCTACAAAGTGAGCTCAAGGCCAGCCTGAGCTGTATAGTGAAACCCTGTCTCAAAAAAAAAGCTGTGAATGTGGCCGCTCTCTTACTGAAATGTACTCATTCTGCCTGGATGATCTGAGGTGATAGATGGTACCTGGTGAAGTGAAGTGAAAGACACAGGCATTGTGACATAACACCAGGCTACCCCTGCCGTGTGACATGTCAGAGAGAAGATGGCTGCTTCCGGGGAACTTGGATCATGGGGCTGTGACGACATTGCATGGGTAGGGTATACAGCACAGATACGCTGGATGAAGCAGTGATTCACATCCTGGTCTTGGCAGAGTGGGGCAGCACAAGATTTCATCATGCTGCTCAGCACAAATCACGACTGAAAGCTCAGGCACTGTTATTTCTGGAATTTTCCATTCACTATTTTCAAGGGCTACTAAAACCACAGAAAGCTGTGGATGGGAGATTACTTAACATAAGTGTGGAAAGACTGCTTTTTTTTTTTTTTTTTTTCTTCACATATGCTGCATCATCTGACCCTAAAGTAGCTATCATTACAGCCTTACAGTTAAAGAAACTGAGGACTAGAGGGACAGGTGGTTGGCCCAGGTAACTCAGCTAGCAAGAATTGTACCTGCTGCAGCAGTCATGTGACCCAGGTCTCCAGGCTGACGCTGTGTTTATTAAGGACTTGCTGCCTCTAAGCAGCAGACACAGTTCCTAGGGACTGGGGCTGCTTCTGCTTCCTGCATCCCCACAGCAGCACCGGGCCAACCACGGGCTGTGCTCAGAGGTCCTGTGGCTGCTTGCTGGCTGGTCCTGCACTTGATGACTTGTGTGAAGTGATTATACAAAGATGTCACACATTGTTGTTTTTCTTTTGTGGGAACAGACAAGGGGTAGGACAGGACCCTTACGCTGAATTTGGCTTCCGGGCTGGTAGGGAGCCAGGGAGTTGCCGAGGGTCTCACTGTCTGGACCCTGAGCAGGCAGCACTGGGCAGAGGGCGGGAGGCGAGGGGCACAGGCTGAGAGGGCACAGTGGACAGAATCCGAGCCTGATGTGCACAGAGGTGGAAACACAAAAAGGGAAGTGGGCAGAGCGGTTCCTGTGGGTCCAGCTCAGAGGGACGGTGGCCAGTGCCCAGCCCCTCCCCCAGGCACGTCCCAGGCTGACTGCACTTCATGGTCCAGGGCCTGGACCCAGTCAGGGCCAGCAGGAGTGGATGGCCGCTTGTCCTTATCGATCAAGATCAGGCGGCCAAATCTCAAACTTGCATCGGGCCTCAAGTTTCCAACCCTGCCTGAGCCCGTCCCTCTCCACTGCACCCCCATCTTTGACTTTATCTCTGGAAATGTCCTTTAGCTGAGGGTTATTTTGGAGGTTACAGGCTGGGAGGGCCTTTGAAACCACACTTTCCACTTCTGTTGTGGGTAGGAGGCATGGGGCTCTTTAGTCCCTTGGTGCCTGGAAAGTAACAAGCACTGCGCCTGTCCTGGTTTTGCCTCCACACCAGTCCTGCAAGGATTTCTTTAAAATTTGAGACAGGGTCTCTCTGTGCTGCTCAAGGTTGGCCTTGAACTCACTATATAGACCAGGCTGGTCTTGAACTCATGGCGATCCTCCTGCCTCAGCCTCCCGAGAGCTAGGATTCCAGGCATGCGCCACCATGCTTGGCTGAAGAAGGAACTGCTCCGCGGGCCTTCTGTCTTGGGTTTTCTCCTGTCCTCTCCTCTCTGAACGTGACTTCTCCCTGTGCAGTGTCTGCGGAGTGGCTCTCTGCCTTCTCCTTCACAGGCCTCAGCTGTGTCATGTGTGAGTCACCCTGAAACTTTGTTCCTGCCCCACCAAAGGGTCCATTGCTCCCACTAGGAAGGAATTACTCAGCGCTTAGGTTACCAACCCCTCTGGAATGCACCCTCTCCCTGGGACACCCTCTCTCCCACATCCTCTGTTCCTGTGTATAAACTAATAACGCTTTCCCCACTTCTGCCGGCTAAAGATGCTTGTTGTGGAAAATTTGTAAAATGGGAAATGTATACAAGCAAATACAAGAGCGCCTAGCCTCTCCCAGCCCTACCTTTCTGGAGGGTTCCCTGTCCCTTCCCTCCACCTGAGGTGCTCTCTGCCCGCCTCCCCACCCCACCCCACCGCTCACCTGCTGTCCTCGAGGTCCTTCCAGGGACGCCTGCCCACTCCCCAAGCTGGTCTCCGCGGCTCACAGTCCTGGTGCTTTTCCCCGAAACACGTCCCATGGCCAGGGGTAGGTCCTTTGTGTCCTTGGGTTTAGTATCTGTCTTAGCTGCTTGACTTGACGTGAGGTCAGGACTGGCCTTCTGGGGCGTTCTTGAGATAGGACAAGAGAAATACAAAGTAGATAAAAGGAAAAAAAATCAAGACTTTCAAGGTTGTGTTTCAAGAAAAACTGCAGCTTCGAGATAAGCCTTTCTTTTTGCTTCTGGAGGCCGCCCTAGGGCATGCCTGAGGGACAGCAAGGACACTCGTCCTGGCCACACTCCCGAGACACCTCGAACTGCAGCCCTGTGGCCTCCGCCTCATTTCCCCAGCACTGCTCTATCCTTTGAGTGTGTCCTGTATCTCTGTATCTAACAAACCTTCTCCTGTCTCTTTTATAGACGCGTCCTGAAAATCCTTTTTCTGTGACAGGAGCCAGTGAATCTGCAAATTTATTTGAAAAGGGTGGGATTGGTTCTTTATTTCAGCCTTGGGGACCTCACAGACCCAACCTGGTTACTGTCTATGGCACTAGCACCCACCTCAGTGCCTGCTGTACAGAAAACCTTCAGGGAATCCTGGTAAGGAGCTTCCTGTGAAACATGTGGACCTTGGTCCTTGGACTCCCAGCCCAGAGCTTCTTCCCCGAGGGCCTTCCGGAACTCGAGTCTTCCCCTCACCCTCCCGCCCACTCTGTTGAGCTCCTGGACTTGGCCTTAAGCTCATGGTCTCTCCAGCATTGACATTTTCCTCTCCTCCGAGTTGCCACATTCCAAGCCTCCCCGCTCCAGGCTGGCGCCCACCTTCTCCTCCCCTCACCTACCTCCTCCGGTGTCACTGTGTTTCTGTCCCTTCAATGCTGCAGTCAGCCATGAGCCTCGCTGCTGGGTGAGGGAGTGCATCTTCCCCTGGCCCAACTCTCCAGTGGGTTCCCGCTGGGCTGCTGAAATAGGCTCAAAATTTGTGTTGGCCATGGTGATACCTGCCTGTAATTCCAGGATTCTGGGAGGCTGAGGAGGGAGGATTGCAAGTTTGAGTTAGTGACTGAGCAATACCCTGTCTTTAAAACATAAAACATAAAAACAAGGGATGAGACTGTGGCTCAGTGCAAAGGCCAGTTCAACCCCCAGTATGGCAAAAAGAAACAAAACACAATTCTTGCCTGGTGTGGTGGTGCATGCCTGTAATCCGAACACCCAGGAGGCTGAGGCAGGAGGATTGTTGGGAGTTTGAAGCCAGCCTTGCCTCAAAGTGAGCTCAAGGCCAGGCTGAACTGCATAGCGAGACCCTGGCTCAAAAAGAGCCCCCTGCAAAAAAAAAAAACCCACAATTCTTAATATGGCATATTCATCTGCTCAGGCCGCATAACCAGAAAGCACTGCGTTGATGACTTCACAACAGAGATTTGTCTCTGCTGGTGAGGCAGGTTGTCCCCAGGCTTGGTCCCAGGCTTGGTTCACCTCTTGGCCAACAGCTCTTGGCTGCTCACCTGGCTCTGGGTGAAAGAGGTCGCCCTTCTGCTCCTTGAGTGGGGACCCAGCCCACCAGGTCAGGGTCCCCCAGGACCATGCTTAACCTTAATCACCCCAGGGACCCCATCTCCACACAAGCCACACTGGGGGTGCAGCTGTCTGTGGAAGGGTCTTGGGGGCGCACAGCTGAGTTTGGAACACTGCACTCAGCAGGCCTTTCTGGGCCCTCTTTTTCTGTCCGGAAAGACTTCAGCCATGATTGGGGATCCCACGGTTACAGGCCACTGAGTTAGATAGAAGTATTAGAGGCAGTGAGACAGGGCCCGGCCCTCCAAGGAGCCAACAGGGAAGACAAGATACCTTGCAAATGGAAACGTATTTGCTGAGGGCCAGACCTCAAGACAAAAAACTAAACAAAAGCACCCACATACCCCCCGTAGTGATGGACCTCAGGGATTGATAGTCTTTTTCTGTGTGTGTGTCTTTTTTTGAGACAGGGTCTTGCTGTACAGTTCAGCGTGGACTTGAACTCACTTTGTAGCCCAGGCTGGTCTTGAACTTGCAACAACCCGCCTGCCTCAGCCTCGCTCCCGGGTGCTGGGATTACAGGCGTGCACTACCACGCCCTGCATGAGGGATTAATATTATAAATAGGTAACAATCACCTTAAAGAGTCGCTAGCCCAACCTCCTACAGGAAGAATGGCATGGTGTTCTGTGTTCAGGCCCTGGCTAGGTGACTCCCATCCCTATCTGATCCTAATTTAGTCCATTTTACCTGAACAATTCCTATCGGCTGACCACAGTTATGTCCCACCTCATGCCCACCTTGTGATTTCCCATTTTCCCCCTGCCTTGGGCCCGCCTCACCTCATGGTTTTGCTCTATGAAAGTCCCTAGAAAAGACAGTCTTGGGCAGCCCCCTCAGCCCCCCTTCTGCCCCTGTGTATGGCAGAAGCTTTCTTTCCTTCAATAAGTATATTCTGCTCTTAAGCTCCATTGTCCCTAAAATTCATTCTTCGATCTTAGAGAACACGAACTTGTCCCAGATATTGTTCAGGCTGGGAGTTTCTGTTTTCCTACATCACCACCTTCGACTCGAGGCTGGCTCGAGGTCACATGACCTTGCTGACACTGCCTTCAGAACCAAGTCCAGAGGGGGCCTCAGACTCCGTAGACTCCTGAGTGAACCAGGAACCAGAGCTCAGACCCATGCATTTTGGTGAGATTCCTCCTTTTTGACCGGTAGCCAACCCTTTTAACCTCCATGCCAGCAGGTCCACTGAGCTCTTTGGGGGGGTAAAAGTATTGGGGGGCTGAGCACAGGGCCTTGTGGGGTACCAATGAGCTACCTAGCCAGCCCCTGCTCTTTCTGTTTTGAGACAAGGCCTTGCTAAATTGTTCAGTGGCCCCAAACTGGCAATCCTACTGCTTCAGCCTCTAGAGCAGCTGCAAATGCAGACAGGTGCCAATTGCACCCTGCCTGAAGTCAGTTCTCCATTGATGTGGTTCTCCCTGCCTGGTAAGCAACACACTCAGCTTACCCCTCAGTCCCACAACACCCTCCACCTCCATTATGATATCTGTGTTTTGGTTGTCCCTCTCTCCTTCCCTCTCTCTCCTTCTCCTTCGGATCAAACTCAACACCTCTCGTGTGCTAGGCAAGCACTACCATTGGGCTACACCCCTGTCCCCAGGTGATATCTTCAAGTCTGTTTAGGCATCAGTGTCTTGCATTTTACAGACAGGGTCTCGCTATGCGGTTCAGGCTGGCCTTGAGTTCAGTTTGTAGCCCAGGCTGGCCTCGAGCTTGCAGTGATCCTCCTGCCTCAGCCTCCTGAGTGATGGGATTACAGGCAAGCACCACCATGCTCAACTAAACATCAGTTTCTGATACCCACCCAGTGCTGAGTTCTCTGACCTTGTTCCTATGGCACCCTGCCCCTACTTTTGTTTTTTTGAGACAGGGTCTTGCTATGGAGTCCAGGTTGGCCTCAAACTGTGTGATCCTCCTGCCTCAGCCTCCTGGGGGATGGGATTACACCGTGCCCAGCTACTATTAGCTTTTATTGAGAGCTGCTCTGCAGTTTTTGTCTGGTTTTAGTTGTCCTCAGTTTTCCACGCAGCACAAGCCCCTGGTCTACTTTGCACAGAACTCTCTCCGAAGGCTCCTAAATTCCCTTCAATTCCTTAAACTGCCTCCTCTCTGAGATCTCCCCTCGGGAAAGGGCCTGTGATGATTATTACCTGTTCCCCAGGCAACCTGAAGCCACGGAGGTGAGATGATGAACCTTTCCCCCTGTGCTTATCCACTGCTCCCGGCCTTGGCCCACACTCTTCTCTACCTGGGCTCTTCAGACCTCAGGCCAGGCTGGGAAGAGGCCTCTCCCTCCACTTCCCTCTACCTGCTCCTTTGTGTCCGGCAGGAGGCGGCAGGAACTGGATTTCCCCTCCCCCAGGGCAGGCGCAGCTCTGATCAGAGTTCCAGTGTGTCGTGTCCCGCCGCCCCGGCTGTGGCCAAGAGTCAGGGCAGCAGAAACCGCTCCCACTGCGCAGGACAGTCGAGGAAGCCGGCCCAGCGGCCTGCCAGTCCTGGCTTCTTTGGTTTGCTCTGGTTCGCAGTGCCAGGCTCTTGCTGGCGCCTGGCATGTGCTGTGCCCCCAGCGACGCCCTGACGTCCTCTTGGGCTGTCTGTCCTTTGTGCAGCCACATTGCAGCACGCAGGCCCGCAAGTGAAAAGGTCAGGCTGGGGGCCCCTGCGTAATAGGATGCATGGGGGGCACTGTGGAAAGTGTTACAGGCAGCTGAGCCAGACAGAAATACAGGCAGTGAGGCAGGACCAGGCCCTCCAAGGATCCAACGTGAAAGACAAGATACAAATGCACCCACGCACCTCCCTAGGGGTGCACATCAGGGGTTGATACTCTAAATAGGTAGCCATCATCGCACCGAGTCCCTGACCCCGCCCCCTACAGGAAAAGCCCCTGGTCTGTATTCATGCTGGCTCCTTCCCATTTGATCCCAGTTTACTCAATTTTACCTGAACAATTGCACTGGTAATCTTGTTGGCTGACCATGGTTTTGTCCCCCCTTGTGATTTCCCATATTCCCCCCAATTTGGACCCACCACACCTCCTGGTGTTGCTCTAGAAAAGAGTCTTGGGCAACCCACTGGGGCCCCCTTCTTTTTTTCTTTTGTGGTACCAGGGATCAAACTCAGGACCTTGCATTTGCTAGGCGCTTGTTCCACTGAACTATATCCCCCAGCCCTGGGGGCCCCTTCTGTCCCTCTCTCAGACGGAAGTTTTCTTTCCCTCAGTAAATATATTCTGCTCTTAACCTCCATTGTCCCTAAAATTCATTCTTCAATTTTTAGAGAACACGAACTCGTCCCAGATAGTGTTCAGGTTGGGAGTTTCTGTTTTGCTGTATCACTGCAGCTGGGTGGCAGGCCAAGGCGGTCGCGTGGACGCGGGGGGAAGGACATCACTCTGTAAACGAAAGGCTGCTGAGCAATTGCCCAGTCACAGGGATGCGGTCACGCGGCCCCACGCATCCCTGACTGCACCGAGGAAGAGCCCAACAACTCTGGCCTGTGGGAGCGGGACTGGCAGTGCTTCGTTTTGTTTTTGACTCAATTTTTTTAAAAAAACATGGAACACATGTCTTTCGTAGTACAAACATGCACTTACAGATTTAAATGACAGCAATAAACTCAGCTGACGATTAAATCCCTCAGCTCTGGGACAGCAGGAAGCTGCTCTCCGGGAGACAGAGCATGTGACCCAGGCCCAGGCAGCTGGGCGGATGGGGCACCCTCCTGCAGCACCCTCAATCCTGGGCACATGATGAGAGGAGGCCAGGGCTCTGGGCTGTAGTGCCGCTGTGCTGCCTAGGGCCTGGAAGCTCTTCCCAGGGCCCGGACGCTCCATACCCACTGAGGCCGGAGAGAAGCCACTGCCTCCTCGCCATGTCTGGAGGCACTGTGGGGCCAGGCAGCACCTTGCCCAGGTCCTCTGGCTCCATTCAGGAACCACTGTGCTGCATGAGGGCCAGAAGTTTCTTTGTGAATATAGTTTTTAGGACAGGCCTGGTGGTGCACACCTGTAACCCCAGCACTCTGGAAGGCTGAGGCAGGAATATTTTAACAGGGAGCCCAGCCTGGACAACTAGCAATTTAGGGAGACTGTCTCAGAATAAAAAAGGGCTTGGGTGCAGCTCAGGGCCAAGGCCTTGGGTTCCATCCCCAGTGCTACAGAACCACGCAAAACAAGCAATGGTTAGAAAACACTGCTGAGCCGAGGTGAGAGGAACTGTGTGTTTTGTCTCCCACCGGCAACAGGAGTTCTGGCTGGTCTAATCTGCAGGGCACCTGGTGGTCCTGAGGTATTTTTTATTGTGCCCATCTTAGTAAATCTGGACAATTCACCAGGTTTTAATGTGCATTTCCTGATGGCTAATGATGTTCAGCATCTCCGTATGTACTTTCTTAGCCTTCTTAGATCTGCTTTATTAGAGTGTCTACGTTTTCTGCCTTTTTTTTTTCCAGTACTGGTGATTGAACTCAGGACCTTACACTTGCCAGGCAGGCACTTATTCCACTGAGCTATATCCCCAGCCCTCTGCTCTTTTATTTATTTATTTATTTGTTTTTTTTTTTGAGCACGAGGGTCTCACTTTCCCCAAGAGGTTTCCAGCTCCTAGGCGCAAGCAGCCCTCCTGCGTCAGCATCGCAAGTGGCTGAGCTATGGTTGCACACCGCTGTGCCTGGCATTAGCCTGTTCTTAAATCGGTTGTTTGCTTTCTTGCTGCGGGTTTTGAGCTTGTCTTCCGCATTCCGAATGCACACGATGTTGCACGTGGCTTGCAAGAGTTTTCCCCCTCTTCTCTTCCCATTCTCTCAGCAGCATCTTCTGTGCGGTAAATATTTTACTCTGAGGAGGAAGTTTTCTTTTCTGTCTGATGAGCAG